>JZLH01S0632400.1:19500-32422 GCA_001188425.1 Eucidaris tribuloides | reverse complement strand
TTTTATATTTTGACTGGAATTTATATTAAGTTTTATGATTTTCAATGTGGCGTCGGCGGCCATGTTGGATTTGGCGGTCAAGATGAACCCAAACTGTGTTAGAAATTGTTTTATAAGGTTTAGCATGCAGAAAATAGTGCAAAATGATACCTTACTTGTTGATATAGGGATTACAGTTCTAGAAATATAAGATTTTATGTATTTCAAAATGGCGTCGGCGGCCATTTTGAAAAATGGCCGTTTACAAAATTTTCCCGCCATTTTTGAAAAATGCATGGGAGCTATATTTTCTTAAAATAGGTCCATCTAGCCAAATCCGTTGAGAAAAAAAGGTAGCATTAACATGGTCACGGATCCTAGGAAAATGACTCTACTAAAATGTCACTTGTTTATGTGCGAATGTGTGTTTGACTGGGTTTGAGGGACTGTTACGTTGTGCATGATTGCAGAATAGCATGATATTCCATCACGTTCATCGGCGGGAGTTTATTATTACTACTGTTACTACTACTACTATTACTACTACTACTAATGATAATAATAATAATAATATAATAATATTATTATTATTATTATCAGTAGTAGTAGTAGTAGTAGTAGTAGTAGTAGTAGCAACAGTAGTAGTAGTAGTACTACTACTACTATTAGTATTATTGTTATTATTATTATCATCATTATCATTATTATTATCATTATCATTATCATTATCATTATCATTATCATTATCATTATCATTAGTAGTAATTCTAATCTAAATACAATAGCCACGACCGTTTCTCGGTGTACTAGAAACGCCAGCTCTCCCCGAATTGAAATTTTCTTTAAAATGTATGACGTCACTTGCCCTACATTTCTGCCCCTTTTTCATGCCTACTTGCTGTACAAACAAGGTGCACCACGGGACTGATTTCGAGAAAACGATTAAATCTCTCAACTCAGCGCATCTGCAGTTGGACGGCTGGCGACAGCGAAATATCGTATGGTATGACGTCACGAATGTATCCTACGTGGAAAAAAATCATGAATAGTAAAAAAAAAAAAAACCGTAGTGTGCGAAATCACATAAACTTCAATTGCGCATCTATTGAGAAGGAAAAAGGCGGTAATGCCATAAAGTTCGTACAGTGTTTATGACCTTTTCATTCTCAACTGACGAACACCTAGTCTCGGTTCCAGACCATGCAACTTTTTCTCCCTCCGAGTAGCAGTGCGGGTGCGAAGCACCCGCTGTATATGCGACGCAGTCTACCTCAGAAAACTAGTCTTAGTTCAAGACACTCAATTGATAGTAGGCCTAATTTCTCTAGGAAATAGGGTAAGTTCTTGCTTCTGGAAGCCAGACTAACGAACACCATGCTTGCTACGTGAATAAACGACATTTGCTTTCTCAAGGGTATAGAATTAATAAGAATATTAACTGAGTGGATGCTTATTTTCACAATCGTTATGACCATTTATTAGGCCTATTGCAGTCTTCAGAAGGGCGATAGCATGTGCAGCATGTGCTCTAATCAGAAGGGCGTTAACTGTCTTTATACAACACCTAAGAATGATCTCCAATGGTGATTGCCAAGCACATGTCACATGACATTTCCTTAGAAAATACCTATTTAACTCAATGAACAGAGACAGCCATGGCATTAAGTTGCCAAAAAGTATAATGCCAGCGGCTCAGAAAATGCTACTAAGTCCACGCGTTCCAGAAGCAGATAATGCACGGCTCCCTAAAAGTATAAGTGCCACGTCGGCTTGCCAAAGCGCTAGCCGAGTGCCTGCGACAAGCGAGTGCCGTAGTGACAGCGCTTTACTAAATAGCCTTCACTGATGAGCTGCGCCCACCCCGCCGCGCGCTCTGCCTGAACATTCACTAGCGCGCGACAGGGTGGCGGGCGCTGCGCTTGTGGTGAGCGCTCGCGTACATTTCGTACTACGTAAGAAAGTTGCACTGTTGCAACGTGTGCGTCCTAAATTTAATATTAATATCTCATTGCAATTAATTAGGCCAACACAGTTGTTCTTAGGTCTGAATGACAAGATGGCCGGGTTAGCATTAAACTTCTTATGTACAATATGTAGTCGCGCTCACGTAGGACCATTGCATTTTGAGTGTAAGTTTATGCCTGTTCGTTACCGGTTAACCAGACATTTGCGAGTGCAGCCTGCTAACGAGTAACCTAACGTTATTACTGTAGCGTCCTAAGTTTAATTGATTCTTCATTGCAAAATGTTAACCTTCATTTGGGGCTTTGCCGGTCACTGGACCCCACCATTTCTGGACGTAGATCAGAACAAATCTTGAATAGTGGGTGTAAGGATAAGGTGTTGTATAAAACGAATAACTTTATGATTTTGTTCATAGCATTGGGCGCACGTAATATTACACTCGCGCCGAGATTCGCCACTAGCACTATTCAACGCGGCGCTACGCGCCTTCTGAATAGTGCAGTGGCTTATTGAATAGTGCAGTGGCTTATCTCGCGCGTCGTGTATATTCGTGCCCAATAGCATTCACAACTCATAAATTATTCGTATACTAATCAAAGCATTTTGATCTTTTTACGGACATTCTGGTCAGTCGTTTAGTGCATTATCAAACTAGGCGATAAATGTCAAATAAAACGCAATTTCAGTGTCAACACCATTCCGCTTAGAGTACATGTTAACGCCCTTCTGCCAGTGCCATGAAGAGTTTATCCCTGAAAATAAACTTGAATAAACTTTGATAATAATAAAATAATAATAACGTCTTATTTACCAGCGGTAGCCACTTCAGTCACAAAGACTGCTCTACCAGCGGGCCCTCGCAAACATAAATGTTATTAATACCTTCTCTGTTTCTAGAAATCGCCGCGCTGGCTATGAAAGGCCGAAGGCAACCATTTAACAGTCTTTGGTATGACCCTGCCGGGCTCGAACTGCCTCGCGACTTCCGGACCAGAAGGGAACGCTGCTACCAGCTGAGCCAACTCAACAAACTCGTTTGTAATACTGTATTATGACCTGAGACCTGTCTCTGTTTTGAGAACAAAACTCGCTTTGTTTCTCCCAACCTGTGGAGGGCTCCCAAGAGTATAACAAAATGATATCTTGCTTCTATGTATTTCTTTAGTCAGGAATAACGTGTAAACCTGGGTTTTTGCATCATCTTTCCCATGCTCGAGGAAGCCCCCCCCCCCCCCAAGCTCATGTGGCGCAGTCACGTTCTCGAACCGAGGCAGCGCGTACACAGCAAGTAAAAGAGTCTAAATAAAGATAGCAATATCGTAATGGCGTGGACAAAGACAAAGAATTATCATCAGGCATCATTAGTGTTAAAAGCAAGGCTTTCACCCGTGACATCAAGTTGGCTTTAATAAGTAGAACAAAGAGAGAAAAATATTAATGAAAGTTGGCGAAAATCCAAAGAATAATACGAGTTATGGGAGTTTCAAAGCGTTTAATTTGTGACGTCACACATGCAGCAGCTCCCTGTATGTCATGTAATATTAAATTCCATAAATTGCCATTTTTAATGCCGTTATGATAACTGGGATTTTTTTTCATAAGGAGGCATGTATAAATAAGTGTTTCTCGATAATATATGAATGCACAGGTATAAATCATTTTCCAAATTCTGTAGAACAATTTGTATGGAATTTATATATACATGACAAATGGGGAGCTGCCTCGCATGTGAGTCAGAATTCAAAACTTTGAAACCGCATAACTCTGTTATTCTTCGGTGGATTTTCGCCAAACTTTCATTAATATGCTTCTCTCATTGTTCTGCTTTTATTAAAATCAACTTGATGTCAGGGTGAACCTTGCCTTTAAGGGCCTTTATCTATGCGTGCAGACTGAATCTTCCATGCAGCACTGACATTCCAATCATGAACTAACATTATGTCTGACATACAGCCAATACCTAATGCATGAAAAATGGAGAGGAAAATCTCTCTCTCATTCCGTGCAGCATTTAGGACGCTTTGTTGAGTGACTGGTGAACCAGCCTATTCACATTGTAGTAGTCGCCTTTCAAGTCGCAAAGTTTGTTAAAAGTATATCCAGCGTCTGCAACCTAGCCTACAGTTACAAAATGATTAATCGGATATCCAAAACTTGAAACGTGAGAAGCCCAAATTTTGAACACTGCATTTTCATATACCCATCTTTAGTTGGATCAAATCAGAGCAAAAACAATTGGGTGTGCAAGTGAAGAAACACATCTTTTATTCGTCCACCTGCTAACTGTTAATGCCTCTACTGAAATCTTTCTCCGATCCATGCAAATCAAATTAGAACAGTGCCTTTAAACGTGATTTTTTTTTTTTCAAAACAGACCCTTCCCTGATTGATATTTACGTACTTTCAGATGACGTGCGGAGAGATGTACATTTTTAATTCTAGATATGTATTTACTTACTCCAGTTTCATTTGAGGAGTACTATTTTTCCAAACGGAGTAACAAAGATACGTCTACAAATCTCGGGAGGATCGCGATGTGTATTTCGGCTTGTTTGATATCATGCAGGTAAGAGCCTGCTAACAGCACCCCGTGGACAGCTTGGAGGGTACGCTGTAGTCTAAATTCCAGTCGCGCTGATTATACTGTCAATGTAAAAGAACATAATCATTTTCCATTCTATCAAGATAATGAATATTTATACTACTGAAAGCCCAAGTTTTCAAATAAAAAAAATCCCCAAAACTATATAAACTCGGGTTTTAATGAGTAAAAAAACACTCTGAAAGTAGTGGAAATCACTCTCGAAGAGTGAATTGCCACTCTCTAAATTGGACAAGATTGCCCTCCAAATTGGTGTGGATTTCACTCCATATTGGAGTGGATTTCACTCCATATTTGAGTGGATTTCACTCCACATGGGAGTGGATTTCACTCAAAATTGGAGTGGATTTCACTTCATATTGGAGTGGATTTTACTCCAAACGAAGTACTCCCTAGCATTACTTCTAACAGGGAGTGATACCGGGGACCACATCGGGGTTTTTTTTTCAATTTAATTCAATTTTATATTACAAATTTGCGCGCTGTTTTCTTTTCTCGACTGTTTCTTACATTTGCCCTCCTCCCCCCCCCCTCCCCAAAAAAAAACTAAATCCGAAAAATTCAACGACGACGCTGGTTTCCACTGAAAGATCAATTGATAAAGTCTGGCAGTTAGACTAGGTGATCTCCGAAATCTCCTCGTGCATGACAGTGAGAAAACATAGCCATAGGAAAATGGATGATTTCATGCCGGGTATAGGTGAACTTATCGGCTGGAAAGGTACGCAGTAGACCATGAGGTGCATGCAGGGGGGTCGAGAGAGTCATATGACTCCCACCAACCCCACCCCTCCAAAAAAAATGAAAGATACACATTTTTTCCGAAGATATTTTGTAGGGCCTTTTCAATATGATCGGGTAACATCTGTTTGTTATTTCATTATGAATAGCTCTAAAAAATTGTAATCTATCACCGACCAGAAAAAATCCTGATAACCCCTGCAGACCGGCAGGAATCGAGATGAGAAGAAACGGCCACATGTCTATATGTATGCGCATATACGGGTACTTGTTCTCCTTTGAGATTTTTTTTCGTCCGCCCATACTTCCTTGCCCCTCCAGCGCCGCAGAGCTTGGTTGAATATGTTTGAAAAAACCGTTTACATAAAACCTCCGCTAATAACGTACAATGCATGTACACGTGGGTGTGTAGACAAAGTTGTTCGAAAATTTCTAAATATATTTTGCATCTTGACCGAATTTTTTGTCTAACCGAACGTCTTATGGAGTGATGATAATGATAAAAAAAAATATTGTGGTCCACACAAACAGGAATTTTCCATTTACCGAAAGCAATATTAATTTCAAGGAGCTCGCCTAAAGTGAGTGTATTGTATATTTATATCGGTTTTTTGTTTGGCTACAAAATCTTGAGAGAAGAAAGATATTGACGTAGAGATTCATATTTTAGCCGATTTGATCCAACTAGACGTCTATGACTTTTGCAGGTGCACGCATGATTGGTTGCTGCTGTTATGACATAAATACTAGATCTATGAATGTTCAAGCAATTACCTTGTAGCACTGCCATTGATCGTGGGGGGTGGGTAGGCTGGCAGTTTCTCCCCCCCCCCCTTAAGCGGTTTGTTCGTGCCGTGTTGTGATGTGTACGGAGTTGTCTGTGTTTGATTCTTGTTATAAAACCGAATACGTTTATTTTTAAATCAAGTTTACATGTTTTGTTATCAGACATAAAATAATAAAAGCATTAAAGTGATCTTGGCTAACATTGTGGACTTCAATTTAAAAAATATTGTCAAATTTGATATCTGAGCTACATAAGATATTCAAATGGACAAATAAACACCCTAGATACAAAAGTGGAAATTTATGCTGCAATGCAAGTTATGCATTGAATAAACAAGTAAATACTCGGGCGAGTAGAAAAATAGCCTAGTGTGGCACACAGTAATCTATGGAGGAACTATGGGGTAGGTTGAATCTGCAGCGTCAACTTACGAATTTTCACCTTTCAAAGCACTAATTAATCATTTTGAAATACAATTTTTTTGCAGGCTTCATTTTTAGAACCTTATCAAAGACACTGTCCATGGCGGAACCATGTCAGTTTCAGACTTTTTTCAACTGTGGTAAATGTTAGCAGTGGCATTTAATAAACAAAATCAATAGGAATTATGGGTTAAACTGCGCTGTACACGCGTTATTGAAACGATGGCCCTGGGAAGCGGGGGTGCTGGGGGTGCTGAAGCACCCCTGGATAATTTTTCAGGGGGTGCGCAAGCACCCCCTGAAAATTGTTGTATTTTTAATCCTTGTTTTAATACAGCGACACGCCACTATGATGCTTTCACACACATCACATGCACACCATTCACACATCACACACAAACACCACACACACACACACACACACACACCCACACCCACACACACAGCAGAACAAACAACACAGCACACACACACACACACACACACACACACACACACACACACACACCATACATCCACAGAACAACACACACACACGCTACACACACCACAGACACACACACACACACACACCACACACACACATCAACAATCACACACACACCACACCACACACACACACCACACACACCACACACACACACAACACCACATCACAGCTACATATCATAAAAAAAACATAGTGAATTTTAGTGATGAGATGCCTTTTTCAGTGAAATAACTTACATGTATCCTTAGAAATGTTATAAATGATGCGACTATCTTTATATTACTTGCTAGAGATTGTAAAAAAAAAAAACAGGGACCTTTGTAGATAATTTTGAAAATTTGGTTGCAATTAATGAGGAAAATGATAATTAGATGCGAAGTTGTATCAGAAATTATGAATATTACATATTAAATGAAAAAAGAAGATATATGGTGAGGTTATTTATAATAAATTGCGACACGTTACATGACTAATTATATTTAAATCAGAGACATCTCAGCAATATTCACTTGGGCAATGAGTGTCTCGTGTGTGCAATAAAAGAAGAATAGAAATTATTCGGGACAGTTTCTTTTGAAATTGGGGGAGAACATTCTTTGAAAAACATGCAATTTGAATTCCCTCTGATATCTTAAAATGTTTCAATAATTTTCGAAGAGTACATGTATGTTTTTCGGCGAATTTTTATTTGATTTACAAAGTTAAATACGATTGTATTACTGATGGCACTAAAAAGTATTTACCAAACAATTTGTTTAGGAAAAAAAGTCTGATTCTATTGCGTTATCCATAGAGTTTTAAGAACTTTTCAATTGTCATTTTTTGTAGAGGAGGGGTGAGTAAAAAGTAGGAAAAAAATGTAAGAAAAATTTCGGCCCGCTCTGCGCGCAAATTGCAGAAAAACATATGCTAACTATTTTTTCTCGCCAAGCGCACAAAAAAAAATAATGGAAATTGTGTGTAGAGCTAATATAAGTAAATGGTTTTGTAGCGCTTTCTTTTTAAACATAGATTTTGGCGAATTGTCAGTTTGTTTTGTTGGGGGAGGGACAATTATGTTTGCCCAAATTCATCGCGTGAGTTAATATAATGGCACAATTTTCGGGCGCTTCGCCGCGCAAAACTCAAAGGCATGTCACGCAAAAGCGATTTTTTGCATTACGTTTTTTAAGAATTGTGTCAATTTTGGGAGGGCAAAAGAAAAAGATGTCCAAATTTCGGTCGGTCTCGCGCGCAAAATATTGGCATGATATATACGCTAACAATTTTCTCGAAAGAGCGCGTCAAAAAATGAACATTGTGGCATATGCAAGTCTTAATTGTTTGTAGGCACTTGTGTGCTGGCTTTGCTTAAAAAACATTAATTTATTTTTCAATTTGCTAGGACGGTTTTTTTTTAGTGGGGGCAAAACAATATGTTTGCCCAATATATTGGCGTGATTAAAATTGGAAGATTGTGTAAGTTTAATTTGTTTTGGTGGCCTTGCGCACTGCCTTTTTGAAAAAAGAATTTTATTAATTTTGTCCTGGGTTTTTTTTTGGGGGGGGTGGAGGAGAGGAACAAAACAAATTTGCCCCAATACTTTAGTCCTCCGAGTTCATTATGCTGGCACAATTTTCAGCGCGCTCCGCGCGCAAAATAGAAAAATAGGATGCCCGCAAGCGGCCGTAAAATAAGTGCATTTTTAGTGCTCTGCGCTGTGGATTAATCATAATTTTTCAGTTTGTCAGTTTTTTCTTTTGGGGGGGGGGAGGGGGGGACAAAGTTAATGTGTTGCCCGAATATTGTTCACTATAGCGTGCATAATAAAATGCTACAATTTTCAGTGCACTCTCTCGCGCGGAAAAATTACATCTTAACCTCGCGCCAAGCGCCGCAAGCAAAAATTCGACAAGATTGGGTTAAGTTTTATTTCGTTTTAGTGGCTTGCACACTGCTTTTTAAACATAGATATTTACAATTTTCGGCAGGTGGTTTTTTTATGGGGGGGGGAGGGACAAAAGCAATATTGTTTGCCCAATATTATTCACTGGCCATGATAATAAATGTCACAATTTTCAGGTGCTGATTTTCTGAGAGCAATTTTTGGCGTGTGAGACGGGGCCACAAGTTTTGAATTTGGTCGAAAGTTTTAATGGTTTTGTACTGCCTTGCGGTACTTTTTTTAAACATATTCGTTGCAATTTGGTCTTAGAATTTCAATTTGTGAATGGGGCCGCGAATGTAATCAAAGTGTCAAAATTTCGGCGCGCTCCAGGCGCGCAAAAATTGCAGTAATATATTTGCTAACAATTTTTCGCAAAGCGCGGCGAAAAAAGCGAACATTGTGTATTTAATTAAGCCTGCCAGAGCTTTTGTACAATTTTGTTCATTTTTTTTTTGGGGGGGGCGTGGGGGCATAACAACATGTTTTGCCCCTATACTAGTGCGTGATAATAAATTCCCTATTTTGAGCGCGCGCTCGCGCGCGCAAAATTGCAATGTAGGCAAACAATTTTTTTTTTGCAGCGGAGCAAGCCGCAAAATTGAATATTGTAACAGTTTAATGAGTTTTCAGGCACCCGTAACCAGGCGGGGTTCGGGAGTTCCCTCCTGCGGGACTGGCGTAATCCCGGAGATGCGGGGTTATTCCCCCAGCTTTTCGAGGGCGGGGGGGGGGATGGCCTTGTACAATCTATCCCCCCCCCCCACTTTTCGAGAAAAAAATATTTTTTTTAATTAATCATTGATAAAATTGCTATATCAGTGGATGAATTTCTCCTGAAATGGCCTTAAAATGCCTTTAAGATCGTCCAATTTTAATTTCTAAAAAACTCAAGCTCCCTGGCTCGGTCGCTTCGCTCCCTCGCTTGCACTTTCCCACAATAATTGAACATCCGGCCCGCGAAAATTCCTGGTCGTGGTATGGCCATCGTTTTTCAAGTAGTTCACTGCGTGAATAGTATAGTTATAAGTCGACCATTTGAAAAAATGTGTATATTTGCCGAACTTTTACCTATAGGCCTATTTATTCAAAACATTTGATTTTAGAAATGAAGCATTATACTGGCAGACGATACAGCAGAGACCAGCAAATCCCAACTGCCGAATTAAAGAAACTACTAGTCGTAAATTGGGAAATGTGGAGGAGGGGATGAGGGATATATCCCACCACTTTTCGGGAGGGGGCTGTTCTGTACAATATCAGTGTTTGGGTCTCGAGCCGGCCTCGAGGCCGCAAAATCCGTCTTCGGCCCGTCCTAGAGACGGAGGTTAATCTCGGCCTCGTCCTCGGCCTCGATCGCAATCCTGGGTCAAGGCCGTCCCGAGCCGGCGTTCGAGGCCGGCAGAATTTTAGGCAAGGTGCAAATGCCGAATGTGTCAGTTTCTCAAAAATAAAATATTATATTGAAACTAATACACCACTAAGAATTAGGGTTCAAAATTGAACGCGCCCAGGGTGATACAATACAAGCACCCCATGGGGTTCAAAATTTGCACCCCAGACAGCCGGGTAGCATTTTGAACCCTCGATGGGGTGCATTATTGCGCACCCTTCCAGGTTCAAAACTGCACACCCATGGGGTTCATTTTTGGCAAGTTTATTGCACCCATTCACGTTCAAAATTGAACCTCTGGGGTTCATTTTCTCCACCCCAAGGGTTAAGTTTTGGCACCTTTTCGGCTTAAATTGAAACCTTGGGTTCATTATGCCTCCCTGGGGTTTATTTTCCACCACCCGGGTTGCATTCTGCACCTTTAATGGTTAAAAGTGAACCTTTTGGATATATTTATGCACGCCTGGCGATTTAATTTTCACCCAAGTACGTTAATTTCTGCACCTTTCGGTTCAAATTGAATCCTTTGGGACATTTTCTGCACGCTGGCGTTGAATTATCCACCCACCTGGTTACTTCGCACCTTTAAGGTTTAAATTGAACCTTTTTGGTATATATATCGCACGGTGAGGGTCGTTTTTTCACCCCAAAGGGCTATAATTTCTGGCACCTTTCGGGTTCAAATTTAACCTTTTCAGTACATTGTGCACCCTGATGTTTAATTTTTCAACCCAAAACATGTGCCATTTTGGGCTCAGTTTCAATTTAAGAGAGAAATGCGCAGATTATAATTACGCCAGTTGTTAATATTTGAAATGTGCACATGTTCCTAGTATTTAACTTTGACCCTCTTCGACAGCTACACAGAAAGTCACATAGACAGATTTTATTTAGATATGTATATGACAATATAGACAGTTTATTCTGAGAACAATAGAAATAATAGTCACACATAACTGCACTTCAGCAAAATAGTTGTATAAAAAGTACAAGTAAACTCTAAAACAGAAAAATCTGTACAATATTACAGATACAAATCGTAAAGCATCTGAGCTTTAGTTAAGATTAACATGGCCTGTAGGTGTATAACGACATGCAATTCCTAAGATTTGTCATATTAACTCTTTATTAAATGTAAGAAAATGTAACGCCATGAGTCTAAATACACTCTGTGAAAAAATCTTCTATTTTCAAGGCTTTGAAAAGAACGAGAATTAAATAAACCAACCATATAAGTCAAACTTCAAAGCTCACTAAACCCTAATTGAAGACTAAAACATTAACAGTAAACTGTAACTTAAAATATTACAAAACATACCATGAACACACATTACTCTTTGGCAGAAAGAAAATTGTTACTTCATGTATTACAGGAATGAAAGTGAAAAAAAAGACCTGGTTAGGCAATACACCTACGAAGAGAGAAGAATTGTAAATGAGTTCTTTAAAGCCAATAGGCTAACATTTGGAGGCTAGAGTCCAAGTTAGTTGGGGATTTTTTTAATTTAGAAAAGCTTTATGCCGCAAAGTTCATATCACACAATAACAGATTCTGAATGCACTTCGTTTTTTTTAATTAATTACTTGGAAATTATCGGGGGGGGGGGCAGATATTTCGGCAACCCTGAATTTTCACTAAATTTGCATTATAGCCAGCCATCCAAAGCGTTAATAACGGTTGAGTTATACGCTCATCAGAAGAGCAGATTCTGTTCTTTCTGATGAACTATAATTCGGATAATCCTTAACACCTATTATACCCTGTTGGATGCTATAATGCAACATTTACGGTAAAATTTTCGGGGGTACGCCGAAATATCTGCCCCCCCCCCCGACAATTCTCAGTAAATTAAGTTTAAAACACAAAACGAAAACATTCAGAATCTGTTATTGGTTGATATACCTTAGGCATAAAGCTTTCAAATTAAAAAAAATCCCCAAAACTAATACTTGGGCCTTTAAATTAAAAAATCAAACTGTGATTACCTGGCCTATATGCTTAAGTTGACAAATAAAACAAGCTAAATACAAAAGGTTTGGCAAGTTATGCTGCACTCGTTAAAGATATGCATGAGTTGAACAATTTTTGGCACTCCTGGTATGATGATATAGTCTAATATCTTGCATACAGTAACCTCTATTGGAGGAAATGGGCAGGTGAATCCAATTAATTTGAAGTGCTTGTAAAATTTCATCTCTTTTAAAGGCACTTAATCTCAATTTAAAAATTCATTTTTTTTCAGGGCTTCAGTTTTAGACTCTTATCAACCAATAGACCATGGACCAGGATTATGTAGCGCTCACATTTTTTTCAGTACCACAAGGAGACATCACAATGCAAAGTCTATGGACGTTGATGCAATGGGAACGAAGCGGGGTTAAAAAGAGGGATAATAAAACATGTCATTACAATGTATCTATGTTATAGCAACTTCATTTCCAAATCATTGTAAATACATCGTATACCAATGGCATCGACCTGATACCCACAACAATGTAAGCGCTTTTCGTAAATATAATCTTCCCAAGAACGGCTCACTTTCGTGATTGTGAACAAACTTACAGATATTAATATTATCTTATCTTGTGGAATTATCTCTCTCAGCAACAACAACGGA
>JZLH01S0632388.1:0-16154 GCA_001188425.1 Eucidaris tribuloides | reverse complement strand
ACGGATAATGAGCAATACAAGGTAGGGGTCATGGTTTACTCTAGAGAAAAATGACTGATTTAAAACTTAATTTTAAACGTACGCGTACGCGTTCGTCGTGACGCCCAAAGGCATATGATAAGCACGCATGATGACCTTTGACCTGAAGTTACTGTGTACCAAGTTTGGTTATGTTATTCGACTCCAGTCATGAGATATGGCCGAAATACGATTTTTCTTTGTGACGTCATAGATGACGTCACATTACTTTGGCATAGAAAGCGATGCCTGAAATGCTATCTACGCATCATAGTCTATCAGAATAAGCAATAAAAAGTAGGGGTCACCGTTGATTCTAGAGAGTTATGAGTGATTTAAAAATGCCCATTATTCACTACGCGCGCAATGCGCGCGCATTTACGTTTTTTGGACCTGTAAGCGATATTTTGGGTCCTAGTGGTCGGGAAAGGGTTCTAATTGATGGAGAATTCAATCAGAAATCCAAATCCATCGAAAAAACGACGATATTTGGTCAGGAAAGGGGAGCGCGCGAAAAAACGCGCGCGTACGCGCGCGCACCAAAATGCTCCAAATGACCTGAAACATATAGTACTGTTAATAAGAAGTCATTTGGAGCTATTTTTATTTTTTGACGCGCCCGTATACGCATGTGGAGACGCGCGCTCGCACATGGTTTGGTCCAGCAGTTGACCCTTGACCTGTATTTTACGTTTGCCAATTTGGTTGTTTTATTGTCTTTCGGTTTGAGATATTGCAAATGTCTGTTTTTGCTAATGACGTCATAGATGACGTCACAGATAGTTCATGACATTGACAAGACTACCATGCCGAGGTATTGACACGTCGACATACTATGTTAAGTTACAAGATGATTGTATGATGGCCGTTAATGAGATAATCAGTCTGACAAAAAGTGAGCCAGAAGAAACACAAATAAAGAAAAGAAGAAAACCTTCGTACATCTATGGTGCATCCGCGGCATTACGCGGGATCACCAAAAATTTCGCCTACAAACTCTTAGGGTGATCGCGTTACGCGGATCACCAAATATACAGAATAAATAAACATTCTGACCAAAATCTATTGGAGATCCGCGTTTACGCGGTATCACCAAAAATTCTGACGAAATCTGATGCGTGATCCGCGGTTACGTGGATCACTCAATGATCATTAGCCGAACAGATGCTAGAATTATTGACGCAGTTGTGGGAATGAATGGCAGCCTACTGAAGTAAACTTGTATTCGTAGGCCCAAACGAAATGAACAGTGAAAATCAAAATAATATGTAGGTTAACAAAAGATGATAGAGAAATAAGTTTTAACAATTCATGACAATACAAAGGAGCAGCAAACAATATATATGACAATACAACACTAGATGTTAATCTCACTAAGACGAATTGTGATCCGCGTAACCGCTCCGATCATTAAATTAAAGAAAATGCTGACAAACATGTATTATCATTATCATTGCATGATGAAATATGTCCCTCATCACCTTTAAATTGTCTTTCAAACATTAATTGAAAATTCGGCGCTGGTCGCGCGTACGGCTTTCGTCGCGACGCCGGCACGGTTGTGCATTGAGTACCAGTTGCCTGACTTTTACCTGGAAGGTTACTGTAGCATACCAAATTGTTGTTATCTTCCACCCCATTCATGAGATATGCGCGAAATACGTTTTTTCTTTTGTGACGCTCACAGATGACGCTCCACAAGTGTTATGCATGCAAATTAGCTGTCTGAACTGTTGTCTAAATTGACATTGTCAATAATCTCATAATGAACATACAATTGTGCAACACATTGTACGCAACGTTGAAATAGAGTCAAGGGTCAACTGCTGGACGTGACCAAGTGCGCTAGCGCCGGGGAAGCCAGCGCGCCACGATGCGTAGCGTACGGCGCCCGTCAAAGTTTTTTAAAATGCCTCACAAATGCTTCTTTTTAACAGCAGTAATGTTTCAAAGGTCATTTGGAGCATTTTGCCTCGTGCGCAGCGCGCGTAATGCGCGCGCATTTATATTTTTGGGCCATAATAAGCAATATTGTGGCGTCCTAAGCGGTCGGGAAAGGTTCTAAAACGATGTAGAAGTTGCAGTCAGAAATCTAAATCCATCGAAACAAATTAAGTTATTGCAGTTGGGAAAAGGTTAGGTGCGGCGCGAAAAAACGCGTCGCGTACGCAAGCGGCCACTCTAAATGCTCCAAATCACCTGAAACATATAAGTACTGTTAATAAAGAAGTCATTTGGAGTTCATTTTATTTTTTACGCGGCCGCCTGTACACTGCACGTGAGACGGGCCGCACCGACACTGGTTGGACGCAAAAATTGAACGCCATGAACCTGCACTTGACCTTTGCCATGTTTGGTTTGTTTTAATTCGACCGCCGGCTCGAGATATTGCGGAAATATAGGTTAACTGTTAGTTTTTTACAAAATACGGTCATAGATGACCTCAACAGATAGTCTATGACATTGACAAGACTGCCATGCCGAAGGTTTGACATGTGGACATAACTATGTTAGGTTAACAAGATGATTGATGATTGACGGTTAATGCAGATATCGTTCTCGAACAAAAAGTGACCAGAAAGGAAACACAAAATATAAGAAATAGAGAATGAAAATTTCGTTAGCAAACTCTATGTGATCCAGCGTTTACGCGGATACCAAAAAAAAAATCTCGTACAAAACTCTATGTGTGATCGCGGCTTCACGCGATCACAAACAATAAGAAACATTAGAAAAAAATTTCGCTACAACATCTAATGGTATCGCGGTTACGCGATCACCAAAAATTCGTACAAACTCTATGGTGACGCTCGTTACTGCGGATCACCAATAAAGAAACAAACAAACAAACATAGAAAGAAAAAAATTTCGTCGCAACATCTATGGTGATCCGCGGTTACGCGGACACCAAAAAACAGTTTAAAAATGCCATTGAGAGAAGAGAGACACTGAGAGAATGGAAGAAAACCGTAAAAGATACATTTAAACTTTAGATTTCCTCTTCTTTGTTAATCAAAATTCGCTTTTATCTAGTCAATATTTACCTGGTTTCTTATTGGTCTCCCATTTTCTTCACCAAACCTATAAGTTAATGACAGGTGCATATTACTTCATTAATACCAACTGATTTGCTTATAAATCAAAATTGAAATGAGTAAATTTATTTTCATTGTGTTTATCAATTAGTAATAATCAAATAAAATAATAAAGTACTGCAAAATGTATTTGTTTTATGAAAGAAGATTGGAAAAGAGTAAGTTACAACATAGTTAAGTGAAGTCAATGGCGCAAGAGGGGAAGGCGCCCCGGGCACCACTTTCGGGGGGGGGGAGGCACAAAAATCACACAAAAAAACTTGAAAGATGAGTCTGATGTAGGTCCATGGTCTGATGAACATGTAACTAAAGAACCCACCCGCGTCAGAAGTTGGAAGGGGTACGATTTCAGCGCTTAATCCTGTGTCAGATGTTGGGAGGGGGAGTGGGGGGGGGGTGATTTCAACGTTTGCCCCGGGCGCAGTATTTTCCTAGATACGCCACTGAGTGAAGTGATTGAAGCCATCACTCGTCTTCTCAGCATTACCGTATCGCCTCTTCTTTGTTGTTTTACCAGGTCTTACACCGATCTCGGTCATGATATTACTAGGGGATTCCATGCACAATTGCCTGGACGGACTAGTAATAGGAGCCGCCTATACATCTAACAAATTCGTGGGCATATCAACCACCATCGCCGTTCTCTGTCATGAGATTCCACACGAATTAGGTAATTCACTTCAGTTTTTTTGTTGCTTCCACGACATTTGCTCCTGCTATATTCACCCCCGGCCGGCGACAATTGCATGCACTAACAGTAGCCTCAACCCTAACCCAAACCTAACCCAAACCTAACCTTACATCCCTAATCCTAGCCCTAGCTGTAAACATACACGTAGCCCTATTCTGAACTGGAAACTCAATGACTACACTAACACTAACTCTTTGTCATTTGAGATATTGTCACCGAAGCAAATATCGGGTTTCATCATTAGTTTACTTCATAATTCTAGTTATGGCAACCTGAGATTTCTCTGTCATCTTCATAAATTCTCCTCATGGCGAATTAAGTTTTTTTTTCATTTGGAACGATCGACGCTATAATTTGGCAGCATTGGATTTGACTCCAAAGGAATCATCATCTTTTCTTCTCAAGTTAGTTGCATGGTATATTTCGTTTCGTCTACCTAAATTTTGAATACAACATATCTTCACCAATTCCCATCTCAGTAAAAATCACATTGGATTTAATATCGCATAATAACAAACTCGTCCATGATTTTTATGAGTATAAAACTGCACAAAAAATGGCAAATTTAATCAATTTTTTCTAATAATATATTCAAAAGTATGGACTTTCTTTGGATGTGTATTGATAAACTGTTTCATAAACCTATTCGTCATAAATATACTTCAATTCCTTGAATTTAGGTTGCATGCACATTAAATTGTTTAAAGGCAAGGTTCACCCTGACATTATGTTGGTTTTAATAAAAGCAGATCAATGAGAGAAACATATCGATAAAAGTTTCGTGAAAATCCACCAAAGAATAACAGAGTTATGGAAGTTTAAAGTTTTAAATTTCTGACGTCACATGCGAGCAGCTCCCCATATGTCGTGTGATATAAATTCCATAAAAGTGCCGTTTTCTCAGAAATTTGAAAATGATTTTACCTGTGCGTTCAATATATTATCAAAAACATTATTTCATATATGTGTCTCTGAAAAAACCCCATTCAGTTTCATGAACCATTAAAAAATGGCAATTTATGGAATTTATATCACATGGCATATTGGGAGCTGCTCGCATGTGACGTCACAAATTTAAACCTTTGAAACCTAATAACTCTATTATTCTTTGGTGGATTTTCGCCAAACGTTCATTAATATGTTTCTCTCATTGTTCTGCTTTTATTAAAACCAACTTGATGTCAGGGTGAACCTTGCCTTTAAGCCTTGCGCTAGCTCTCAAGAACAAGAGTAGTCGTAAGGGAATGTATTTAATTTGAATTTTATTTATAAATTGCCTCATTGCAGCAGCAGATATAATATATTAACCTTTACTTTATTAAAATGGGCGACAATTCAGTTTTCGCGACAGTGAAATCAAATTGTCTTCTTTTCCTTACCACCCCTTGTTTCTAACATAAAGAACACACTTGGATGTTACATGTATTGTTTAGCTGTAATGAATTTCTTGCTTTGTGTGTGTGTGTGTGTGTGTGTGTGTGTGTGTGTGTGTGTGTGTGTGTGTGTGTGTGTGTGTGTGTGTGTGTGTGTGTGTGTGTGTGTGGTGTGTGTGTGTGTGTGTGTGTGTGTGTGTGTGTGTGCCGTCGTGTGTGTGTGTGTGTGTGTGTGTGTGTGTCTGTCTGTCTGTCTGTGTGTACGGTACGTGTACGTATGTGTATGTGTGCGTATGTATCATGTATGTATGGGTTTGTGTGTTTTCGCAATGGAAAAGGTGAGAATTAAGTTTCTGCAACCGTGAGAATAATAAGAAAGAAAGATGTCTTTCATTATTCGACATGTTTCTAAAGTAGGGGGCACTTAAAGCCATAGGCTAAAAATGACCACAATTTTACAAAATGTGAGCTACATTATCCTCCATGCTCCAAGTGTCTTTGATAAGGTCTAAAAATAAAGCCCTGAAAACATTGTATTTCAAAATGATTATTTAGTGCTTTAAAAAGTGAAAATTTACAAACTTCCAAGTTAACCAGATTCACCTACCCATTTCCTCCCATGGATTGTGTGTAGATCTAGGCTATTTTATCCTCCACCGGAGTGGATACTGTTTATTCACGCATGTCTTGCCAGTGGCAGCATAACTTTCAAAACTTGTGTAATCTAGAGTGTTGATTTGTCCATTTAAACACAACTATGTTGCTCAGGTTTCAAAGTTTGAACGATTTTTAAATTAAAGCTCCACAATGTTAGCCTATTACTTTAAAGACAGGGTCTCTGGGGTTTTTAGTCGACAGGCTTCCTGAAGCGTTGGTGTTTGGCAGGTTAGCATAGTAACATTGTTCCAAGCACTTCTTCCCCTCCCCCCCCCTCATTTTCTGACATTTTTGAAGAGGAAATTACGTTGAGGAAACATTTTTGTTACATGTCCTCAAAGCTGCTGCACTATGTACTTACTATGAATTCACAGTTTTTCGTCATAAGATATTATCAGGAATTGCATGGTGACTTTCGAATTTGTATAGAAAAAAATGCCATGTAAAAAATGTACTGAAGTATGAATATGATCAAAATTAATGCGCTTAATTCAACCCATTACGGGAACACTCATCCAGCTTACACACTGTGAGGATTAATAGATTAAGATCTATCAGTTAGTGAACTGGCGTATTGCAGCAAAAATATTAATCCTTACTTTATCGAAAGGGTGAAAATTCAATGTTTAGTTGGTTTGTTTGTTTTTTCAGTTAGTGCAGTTGTTGTTCAGTGTTATCACAAGGGTCATAATTCAGTTATAGTAGGCGGGAAGCACGGGACGCGCGAAAATGAAAGTTTTCGCTAGGCAACCCACACTACATCTCAAATTCTGACCGCATTAGGATTGGTAGAATAGACCATATAAGAACAACGGCTAGTTACCAGATGTAATAGTTCAAATTGTGGCTATCACTCAAAGTTATAGGCCTTTGAACTTTAAAAGGGACACTTCGCCAGAAATATCACACCAATATAGAAGTATCTTCAAATAATTTGTCTGTATCTTGTGCTGCTTCAGATGAAATCTCCTAAAAATGATGAAAGGTTAAACATTAGATTCTACTTTCAGCTTGCATAATATATTTTTGCAGCAATTGACCCCCTTGATGACCCACATTAAAGGTGAAAAGTTCAAATGTCAAATGAATAGGAGTAGCCTAGAGAGAATCTGCAACACCTGCCATTGGTAATTTCTGTTCTTAACATCAATCAGCAAAGATGATCTGATGTTAATGTCATTAGTTGGAACAGTCTTTTTGTCAACAAAATGATACCATGTTCATTTGATTGTTTTGAATAAGAGCGTTTGGATGCCTAGGGCCATTTTCTGAGCCAATGTTGAAGTCCGGCAAATTTCGCGACTTTCTGAACATGCAGCGTCACTGTGAACAACCAATAATTTTCTCAATGCGGAATTCCATAGAGATTATCTGCAGACAATAGGCATATCTGCTGCCTTCATTGTCATTAGCAAATTTGTCTGCTTATGGGCACACACTAACTGCGAATAATAATGCTTAGTGGATCGTAATTTGGGAACGGACATGGCCCCGGAAAATGCGCCCTGATTTCAAAACGGCAAACATGAAAAAAAAACGGTATTCTGATATCACGTTTTGGCGCGAAAATAATGTTCTAACCAATCGGAAAAAACATGATATTATGGTCAATTGATGGGACGATTCCTACGATCGCAGGTTGTTGCATTCTTTCTGGGCCTGTAAAATCCGGTGAATGATATTTCTCTTTATCAACTGTTTTTCCCAATAATGCTAAAAAATGATTTTATTTTTGTGTTTGTTAAAAAAATTTATTGGGTTTTTTATATGTAACAGTGAAATACATGATTTTTCCTCGCCTAATTTACTTCGCCAATGGGATAAATTTGTTTAACGAACTAATACATTGTATAAACAATGCCTTATCAAAAATTAAACATAAGACGAGGATTGTTTTACCAATCAAATACATCCAAGATAGTTGAGTAGGGATAGCATGATATAATTGTTGGGGGAAAAATTATATTTCTCTAAACGATAAAAAACACACAAAAAACTGTTATTGCTTGTTACTGGTTTATTCAAACAAGGCAGCATAAGGTTAGGCGGACATGGACTACCTTGTTAGGCTATTTTAATATGGGCTAACATTCTCCAAAATGCATAAATATATACCTACGCTCAGAAAACGACTACAATTAGTCTGCGTAAAATTGTCCACTGACCTTTCAAAACGTCATGTATATTTACGACACTGATTGTATTAAATTCAATCCGGCTGCATGTACCTTTTATCAGATGACTATTACATAAAACTTTTACCCCAGAGAAAAACTCCGGTTTATTTTAAGGTTATTTTACTTATTTATTTTTTGACGATTTTTTTTCCTGTGGGTGACTGAATGGTAAAATATATGCTAACGGAGTATTCATATCTAACCAGAAAAATTTGTCTGGTTATTTTTTGATGCAACAGAGCCCCATAATTACTTTTGAAATTAGAGTGGCAATCACCAACATGTCATGGTAAAATAGAATACAATTTTCACACGTGAAAATAAATTACCAGAGAAAATTTGACAGGGAGTCTTCTTCAGTGCAGCATTTATTTGCTTACGTGATATTGAAATGTCTCGAACGTTTTGCCATCAAAGGAAAGAGCCATTTAATACTCCTGCCTGGAATTATTGTGCAATAATAATGCATATGCTCATCATCATCATTTATATCGTTACTTGTGAATGATTTCTAGAAGGATAATTAATAGAGAATCCATTCGATTATTATTATTAATTATTATTATTATAATTATTATTATTATTATTATTATTAGTATTATATTATTATTAGTATTATTATTATTATTATTATCTATTATTATGTCGTTGCTTTTATAACAGGTAAACCCTGTAGGTACAAAAGGTGTTGTCTGTAATATTTGGCAAATAATATAGAAACATATACTTTCACACTGCATTCTGCATTTCTTGGTAAGCATAGAATTGCTTATACATTATGACATCCAATCGCTTCTTCTAATGGATTGGACTGATTACGTTAAAAAAATGGGGAGTGGATACTGTTTGCTACTTAATTCATTATCGTGCCTCATAAAGGCAGTATATGTGAAATTACACTTTTCATGAAAGATCATCTTGTCAATAAAAAACTTTCAAGCGATGTTACTTTTGCAAATGGGGAAAAAAAAAAAAAAATTTCTTTTTTGTCATATTTTGAAAACAATTCTAATACCGCGGACTCTCTATACATGGTCCTGTCGAATTTTAGTGGAATATGTACGTTTATAAATATTCACAGAACATCCAAGATCCCTGGTTACATAAAAACAAAACTGATAACAACAAGAAATAGTCGCATATATCTGAAATCTCAAGTCTCAAAAATCTGGATGTATCATCAAAGGCGTGATTAAAACCAGAATTTAATTTGGATGATTTTAAAATCACTGGTCTTGATCACCGTTTCTCATAAAAATTGTCAGAGAAAACAACCTCACTAAAAAACAAATCTTTCCCTGGTCATTTTTTTCGCCTCGTAAAATTCTATGCATTAACCAATCATGCCTAATAGAAGTAATGATTTCCACTCACGTTCCACATTCCTTTTTTTTCACATATGCACTTTGGTGAAAATAACAGGACACCTCAAATAGCCGCAGCAATCTGAATTATCATTAACATTACTGCCATCATCACCACTATTACTACTGCTGCTTCCGCTGCTGCTACTGATTTTGAAGCCGATGTATATCGTTATGTTTTCTCCCTTCTTGTGTACACCCACCATTGCAACAATTCATCATCTTGCTACTTCAAAAATTTTATCCTAAATCGACCAATATATCTAACTACAATTTATCCAGAAAGATGACTCGCGCTAGATGTGTCTCTTAAAACTAATGTCTAAACGGTGAACAGCATTTCTTCATTATACTACCCAACATTTCTAATAATCTCCTGCTGTATTCGATGCACTCGTTAAGACCAATTTCAACGTTCTCATTGAGGTTTCGTTTTATAATAATTCTCTCTTTATGTATTTTTTTATTTTTTTTTCCTTTCTTGTTATTTGCGTCCAGGTAGACTTAGTGAAAAACAGCAACAACATTTACTTCCTTTCATAAAGTGTTTGAAAAGAGGTAATGATTGGTTCTGATTCACGTTGTAAGTTTTTTAGGTCTGTTGCGATATTTTTTTCTGTCCAACAACTATATAAATTGTCCTACGCCATCTTGGCTTCTTACTCGCTCCATACCATGAAACACTTTTAACATGATATATTTTGACTTCTAAAAAAAGGCAAAACTGCATCGTTATAAATTTGATATGGCCTAAGGATAATTATACAGGAGATACAAATGTTATCTGATTTGAAACCTAATATCAGTTTGGAAATATTTGAACACTGTTTTATGAACACGCTCCTACTCTGATTATGTGAAACATTCGTACCACCCTACTCTCTAAATTTTAGAGTAAACGTGCTAGGTTTTAACTCCACTTACGCATCATTCACAATCTCACTGTCCCAGATACATTCGTGTCGTTGAACCATTCAGTGCAGCATGATGAAAATGCTACTTAAAGAGTCAAACTAGAACCATAAAAACGCTCTCTAGCAATCATCCTATTAATTTGATTATTGTCATCGAAATACAAACGAAGTGAATGTGCAATTATCGGACGATCTCACACTTCATCACCTGAATATCCAGGAAACTCATCGTAGTCAAAGACGAGTCTTCATTATATTCAGTTCAATTGAAGACAAATTACCGACTCATGTGTTTTATTTTTTATTTTTATTTTTTTTACAGACGGACCAAATATACTATGAAAAGCACAGCCCTCGAATAAGCTTACAGTTCCAGAGCTATCTCATATTGTCACTTAAATACTTTTCAAATGGCATTTTTAACTTAATGTGCACAATTTTTTTGAGCTTATTGAACAACACCTCCCATAAATCATGAAAATTACTTTTACCTCATGATTATTGTGTGTGTTCTTTTCACATTGTTCTTTCAATGTCCACAGTTTCCCAACTATATACTCTCTCGATCCTGATTGCTACATGTCGCCACCCACTCTTCTCACTTCACACGGTCGTTATTATCGAAGGTCCGTTATTCCGAAACAATGCTTTTTCCGCCCCGGTTCCTTGTTGGCCAGGGCTCGGGATACCTTGCACATTTGTCATTCTTCAATTTGTCATTGAAACTTTATTTCATTTTCGGATAAAAGAAACCCTACCTACATATATTTTGTGTGTTTTGAATATACGCAATACATTTCGAATAATTCACACCAAGTACTCGCTTCTTCAGACCATTAATAATTATATTTTATAATGCTATAATGCCCTCTATTCTATATACTCCCCGTATCGATAACCAATGGTAACATGAATTTTGTATATACTGCCTAAAATGGTCTGTGATTATGCATCAGAAGTTCGGCGGCAGGCCTGCATTACCATATTTCGGATAGATTCAGAACTACCATTTCAAAGGAAATTTCTTAAGTCAACACCTAACTAATTTCACTAATGCCTCCCCTTTCGAGACCAGCGAAATTAATCATCTACACACCGCAACTCTCTCCAAGATACTCCTCATGGCTCATTTGAATGGGAAGGTTGCTCACAATACGCCTGTCATTCATAAACGCATGCTACAAACATTAAGAACTGAGAATGAGTCATCCCTGTCAATATTTATTCTGCAAATATTGTCCATCAAAGATTGTCATCTTCCTACTAACCACACCGCATAAGTGCTCTTTTAATTTACTACGACTGTAGCTCCAACAGTGCTATTAAAGCCCGGTCACTCAGAATACCTGTGTTATTGCACAAAGGAAAAATCATGGTTTGTTGCGGATGTGCGCGGAAACAAGCCCCAACACCACTATTTTCCTGAATTTGCTCAAATTCGCTCCTCATCGCTTAAAAGAACACAGCTATTTGTCTTTTAAATTTCAAAGGCAACAATCGACTTCGATCAAGTAATTACTTGGCGAATCTCAGTCCACATCGTCTCATATTGTAATTTCGTTACGCATCGTAAATATCTTGATTATAACTTTAACCCTTGAAATTAGTGCAGAAAATTATCATGTAAATTTTCTAGAATATTGGGCCACTAACTATAGCAGATTACACCTTAACAACACGCAAAATTACAGAATACAATTAATTTGAGCAATTATCCGGAAAAAAAAACTTGACTAAAGAGAAAATTACTTCACCAAAATATAGCACAGCCCAGAAAGAATGCCACACCTGCGCTCGTAATCCGCCACTCATCTATTGACAAAAATATCAACATGTTTTTTTCATAGGTTAGAACATTCTCTTCCCAACAAAATGACTATCATAAATACTGGTTTTTATTCCAGTATTGGCCTTTGAAATCAGTGGGCATTTTCCCCTGAGGCCGAATTCGATCCACAGAACACAATTATTCTCAACGCGTTCAGGTGTGTGCCACTAGCAAGAACAAATTCAGTAACAATGAAAGGGCAGTGATATGCCTATTTCTAGCCAGCATAATCTTCTATGGAACTGTCCGCAATTGAGAAAATAATATTGGTGTTCCGTGGAGCGCTGGCATGGTTCAGAAGTCGCAAATTTTGGGAATTCAACAATTGGCTGTCAGAAAAAATGGCCGTAGGATGCCAGAAACGTCCTTATTCAAAACAAATGAACATGTATCATTTTGTCAAAAAAGATGTTCCAACTATTTGACATTAACATCAAGATCATTTGCTTGCATTATGTTGGAAGAAATTACAATGGCAGGTGTTCGCATTTCGTCTTAGCTACTCTGTATAATTTGACATTTGACATTGTTCACCTTTAATATGGGGTCATCAAGGGGTCCGATCATGTGTAAAAATATAGTTATTCGACTGAGTTTTAATTTTAACCTTCATGCCATTTTAGATATTTCATCCTGTAACAGCACAAGATACAGACAAATTTATTTGAGATTGCTTCTAGTATTTTTTGATATTTTCTGGCGAAAGTGTCCGCTTTACAGTTCGAAAAGGCGCTATATACTTTTCAAGTGATAACCGACAAATTTAACTATACAAGGTACCTAGCGTTGTTCTGTAAGGGTCTATTTACATCCTATCGGGTCAGAATTGAGATGTAGTCGTGGGCTTGCACGAAAGTCACTATCCAGGCCGTTTTTCAGAATCTGCTCCCGTACTATTATGTGAGAATAATAATATAGAAAGCTTTCTTCCATTACTTAACATGTGTTTAAGATAAGGGGTACTTGCAGACCGTGTGAAATAAATTAGGGGAGAGGTCTCTCGGGTGTTAAGTCGACAAGCTTCCTGTTACGTTGCTGTTTGGCAAAGTTAGTAACATAGTACATTGTTCGAAGCACTTCTTTTCTCCCTTCATTTTCTGACATTTTTGTAGAGGAAATTACGTGAGGAAACATTTTGTTAAATGTCCCCCAAAACTGCTGCACTATGTACTCAATTCACAGGGGGTTTTTTGTCATAAAAGATAATCTGGAATTGCAGGGTGATTTTTGGATTTGTACAAAAAAAATGCCATGTATAAATGTTGTCCTTAAGTATGAATATATATTTAATGCGTTTAATTCAACCCAACACGGGGAAAGTCATCCAGCTTAGACATTGTGAGGATAAATAGACTGAGATCTATCAGTAAGTGAACTGGCGTATTGCAGCAAAAATATTAACCCTTACTTTATCGAAACGGTGGAAATTCAATGTTCAGTTCGTTTGTTTGGGTTTTTAGTCAGTGTATTTCTTGTACAATGTGATCACAGGAGTTAGCATTTAGTTTTCGCGACAGTGAGAATAATAATATACAAAGCTGTTTTGCATTACTTAAAGATAAGATTGAGTACTTGTAGAACAGCATGATTTTAATATCAGCTGCTTTGAAACCTTCTGTGGACATATGGTATTCTTAAATGTCACTATAGTACAGGAGAGAGTAGTTGAAAACAACAGAACACTTCGTTTTGGACAAATCTGCTAGGCAAATCCCCACTGCTGACAAAGTACTAACACAGAAATCAATATGTGGGACAACAACAACAACAACAACAATAATATTAATAATAATAATACCACAATGCTTATATAGCGCATATTAATGTCAAATGCGTCTCTATGCGCTTTTTGTTAATTGTTGACATACACACTTTAGCATTGGACGGGAACTTCAATGGAAACTTCACCTGTTCAAACTACCGATCCCTCAACTTTTTATTGCATATGAAGTGAATTAGTCCCACATTATAATGCAAATGTAAAATTATCTCACCTGGAAAACAATGAAATGTGCAATTTTTTGAAAGATTTTCCATCATCAACGGGTACTGAGTATTCTCTTTAACATGTTTTTAAGATATAGGGCACTTGAAGACCGTGTAAAACCAGTAGGGAGGGGTCTCGGGGTGTTTAATCGACAAGCTTCCTGTTGCGTTGGTGTTTGGCAAGGTTAGCATAGTACCATTGTTCCAAGAACTTATTTTTCCCTTTAATTTTTTGACATTTTCTGTGGAGGAAATTACGTTGAGGAAACATGTTGTTTGATGTTCCCGAAGCTGCTGCACTATATACTCATTGTCTAAGAATTCACAGTTTTACGTCATAAAAAGATGACGAGTTTGGGAATTGTGTAGAAAAAAAATGCTTTGCAATACTTTGTACTTCAGTTTAAAATTTATACAAATATATTGTATACACACAAATATGTACATGTAGCGGTATGTATGTGTTTATTTGTATATGTATATGTAGGCCCTATGTGTGTGTGTGTGTGTGTGTGTGTGTATGTTGTATGTATGTATGTATGTATGTGTGTGGTTGTGTGTATGTATGTATGTATGTATGTATGTGTGTGTGTGTGTGTGTGTGTGTGTGTGTGTGTGTGTGTGTGTGTGTGTGTGTGTGTGTGTGTGTGTGTGTGTGTGTGTGTGTGTGTGTGTGTGTGTGTGTGTGTGTGTGTGTGTGTGTGTGTGTGTCTTTGCAGTTTAAGTTTAATTATTTCATTTTGACAATTATGCCAATCTGATCCATACTTATGCAATGTTCATGGAGTCTGGGAGTGAAAGAAGGATAAATTGCGACTCAAAGAGGGACATGAAACCATTAATATTTATTTCTGACAAAAAGCAAGGATAGCACGTAAATGCATTTGAGTAACGTTTATATTTGTATTAATTCTTAATTGAGATACTGTACCGGATTTGTAAAGTCTTTTTTTTTCAGTTCAATTCATTTCAGTTTATTGTTTCTGCAACATCGTAATATCATGAATCAAATGCTCTTTTGGCAGGTGATTTTGGCGTCTTACTTCAGAATGGCATGAGCTACCCTAGAGCGGTGTTTTGGAATTTTGCCAGTGGCTGCACAGCTTTCGTAGGCTTGTATATCGGTATTCTAATAGGAACAGCACACGGCGCTCATAAGTGGCTTTTCAGTGTTACCGCAGGCCTATTTCTGTACATATCTTTCGTTGATTTGGTAAGTTTTATTCCTTTATTTCATTTCAAATCAGTGGTAATTTTATGTTTGCTTTTATTTTTTAAGGAAATATAATTTCATTAATGCAGGAGATAATGAAAATATTAATAGCAGGATGTTTACCATTTTCTGAAAGTTTATATTAATGGGGGTATAAAATATATTGGCTGTCTGTCTATTCAAGCGTTGCTAAAAACGGCGGCGCTCTGCATCAAATGTGTAAAATGTGTATCATATTGTAAAGGAAGTTATTATTTTTCGGTCATATGCTTTGTATGTACATGTATATCTATCGTATAATTTTCTTTCATAAATGTATGAATTATTATGTATTGTGTTAAATGTTTTCTGAATATTTCTGTAAATTGAACTGATGTTATATTTTTTGTTTTTTTGTTATATTGTTATGAAAGAAAATATGAAATGCAGAAAATAAACTTATTCAAACAAACAAACAAACAAAACATATATATCGTTGGTCATGCAAATTGAAAGCTCCTCAATGTGTAGGCACACATAATTCGCCATTACTATCCCGACAAACCGCTGTGTATATTTGAGTTAAACAATTAAAGATCAATGTAATAAAATTTGGACGACTGCTATAAAAGACCTGAAGTTTCGAAAAGGAAAGGTCTGGAAAATGTTTTTACATTTGCTGCTTGTATAGATGAAAAGATTTACGGCCTAAAAATAGTCACATTCACAACCAAATCTTCACCTGGTTTGACGGGGGGGGGGTACCTGTCCCTCGCCGGCCTGTTTGGAGGGCCTGCATTTCCTTCTTTTTCCGACTTTTTTGTAAAGATCTAATTTTCCTAATTTTTTCCCCAAAAAA
>JZLH01S0632387.1:0-17257 GCA_001188425.1 Eucidaris tribuloides | reverse complement strand
ATTCACACGTCATCATATGTAATTAAGTTATGCGTTGAGTGTACTATGTTAAATTTCCACTTCACCTTCCTCCTGTTGATCAATACAATTTAGAAAACGACAGAAATTTGTATAATATCCAGTGTTGTAGTCAAGACCAGGTCATCCGAGACCAAGACCAAACCCAAGACCACACACCCCGAGACCAAGCAAGATCAAGACCAAGAAAAAGAGGTCCGAGAAGACCAGCAGTCCGAGATCAAGACCAGCACTTTCCGAGATTAAGACCAAGAACAAGACCAGCGTTTACTTAAAGACACTATATATCTTTGTGAAAGCCCCATTAAAAATTGTCAAAATTGCCATTGTATAGCTATCTGTCATGTATGACAGTGTTTGAATTGACAAATTTAGAACACAAAACTTTAGACAGTTATGCTGTAAAAAGCAAAATATGTGCAATAAAATCAGCACATGAATAATTTTCGCTGACGAAAATTCTGCAACATAGGAGTCTACTGGGGGAAGACTGGAATGGTCGCTCAATGATTTTCACTTTTTTAAAGTTCCTATAACAGATTGATTGCAATGTGTACGCAGTAGGCAGTTAATACTGAATAACAAAGTGGCATTATCCTCAAAACATGCATGCATGAGTGTCAGTTATAGGCACCGTATTTCCAGTTTAAAAGATCTGAGCTACAAGATTCTCTTTGCTTCTGTTTCTGATAAGGTCTAAAAGTGAAACCCTGAAAAAATTGCAGTTCAAAACGATCATTATGTGCTTTATTAATTGAATGAAACGAATAGTTAATGAAGAATATAATGAATTATATTTTATTGGTTGATTTATCACCTAACATTCTTCACAAAGTTTAATGCAAAATAGGCCGTACGAGTTTTCCTTCAGTACATTTGCCTGAGCTACTGAGATACAGATCAGACAAACAATATAAAGTGTTGTTAACAATATTATTTCATTTATGGTTTCTCTTTATTCATTCTTGATTTTTTTCTTGCATTCTATCTTTCTCCTTTTTTCCTTCTTTTGTCTACCTCTCTTTCATTTTGTTTCCTTTCGTTGTTTATCCCCTCTCCCGACGAAGTCGGGGGGCGGGGATATAGAAACGTCGTCGTCCGTCCGTCCGTCCGTCCTTCCGTCCCTCCATCGGTCTGTCCGTCCGTAACACTGGTTTTCAATGGATTTTCATGAGATATGGTATGAAGGTACATGATATCAAAATACAGCCCAAGTTCGATTTCGGGGTGTGTAGCTGAAAGGTCAAAGGTCATAGCCCCAAAAGCTATGTACGTGTACCTGGTTTCCGTTTGATAACTTTAATAATTTTCAACAGATTTTCATGAGATTTGGTGTGAAGGTACATGATATCAAAATATAGCCCATGTTCAATTTCAGAGTGTGTAGCTCAAAGGACAAAGGTCATAGCCCCAAAAGTTATGTAACTGGTTTCCGTTCGATAACTTTAGTAATTTTCAACAGATTTTCATGAGATTTGGTGTGAAGGTACATGATATCAAAATATAGCCCATGTTCAATTTCAGACTGTGTAGCTCAAAGGTCAAGATCATAGCTCAGTAAATGTGAAAATTGCTATTAAACGGTCATAATTGTGCATATCTGAAAATATGGTTTCCTTTTCATGGTAATATGTTAGACAGATTTTCAGACAGATTAGACAGACATTGGGTATGAAGGTACATGGTATTAAAATACAGCCTAAGTATGATTTTGGATTATGTCAACCAAGAGGCTATTTGTACCCGGCGAGGGGATGCTACGCTTTGTGTTGTCCTTGTCTATCTTCTTTTTCCGTTTTTCTTCATTGTTCAGTCTGCTTTCTTCTATTTTTTCTGTTATTTCTTTCTTTCTTTCTTTTGACTTTCCATTCTTCAAATCTCTCCATTTTTTCTTTCTTTGCCTTTTTTGTTACTTTTTCTTCGCATGTTTTTTTCTTTCTCTCTTTGCATCTTCCTTCCTTTCTTTCTTTTTTTTGTTCTCTACCTCCATGTTCATTTTTAGAGTAACAACCAGAATATATTGCATCAAAAATCCACCGTTGGTAGTCCTTAGATATGTGTATCTGTGCTGAAACTACGTGTGAACGCTCACTGAACGCCCTACATGCCGCAAAATTGCAGTTTTGTACGTGTACAACAATAACGATTTTATGCAGAATCATTATTTTAGTTGCTGGTCTCGGGCTGGTCTCGGCCGAAAAATCCGAGACCAGAAGGTTCGAGGCCAAGACCAAGACCAAGACCGGAGGGTTCGAGACCGAGACCGAGACCGAGAACAAGAACAAGCAATCTGGTCTCGAGACTGGTCTCGAGACTGGTCTCAAGACCAAGACCAGTCTCGAGACCTCTAACACTGATAATATCTATGTTTGACAGTTGAAAGATTCAAATTTAGATTGTCAATTCAAAGATAAAATTTTTAAAGTTTTGATGAAAAGTATGTTTCATTATGTCTTGATTGCAATTCAACTGGAATTCTTGTATGTCGGGGGGCGAGTAACTCTAGATTCGAAACTATTCAAACTTTCACGCAGTTTCACTATATTAAACACTATAGATATATTGCGTACTGGTTATTTCAGGCATATTAGGCCCAAGATGAACCTCCGTCCTGAATCAATTGCTCTGTTGCTTAGAAAAGTGGGGTCTTGTAATGATTATAATTATGTTGAATCATTGATGCTGTTACATCCAAGACTTTAAATAGTTACAGTCTGGAGGTGAGATATGTATAAAATCAAAAAAACAAAAAAACGTCTTAAATAAATGATTTACATTTTTTTGAATTTACAGAATTCAAATAAATCTTTTAAGGTGAAAAAATCTTCTCTAAAGGCATCATTTAACAATGTTTCAGTATAAAAAGTATTCTGAGCTACATGGTCCTTTATGCTACTAGTGTCTCTGATAACGTCTAAAAATGAAGCTCTGAAAAAATGCAGTTCAAAACGTTAAGAGCTTTAAAAATTGATCTTTAATGTGCGACCTTTCCCCCATAGACTGCTGTGTCATGTACTCTTTGTTCAACGGATATTGAGTCATTCAAGTGTGTGTGTATATATCTATTGGTAGCATTACTAACTCTTTGTATTTTAAGGGTTTCTTTGTCCATTTAAACACTATCATGTAGCTCAGATGCCAGAGTTTGGCAATTGTAAATGATTCCACAATGTTAAATAGTGTCTTTAGGATTCGTATTTACAGATATCCCCAAAAACATGATCTGTTTGCCATATGTTTTCGTTGTTTATGTTTTAATAATATAAATATTACCTAAAACTTGTCCGAGAGTATCTGCGCTATAGATGGCAGCAGACCGAAATTCAAATCTTCCACATTCGGAGTGCACCCGAGCTTGCAGTGTCACAAGTTGACCCGGAAGCAAGGAACCGACTCGAATATCAAGAACATCATCAGCAAGACCTACCAATGGATTGACGTTTAACGTTGCTTCTGAGGAAGTGCTGGTAAATCTTACTACTGCAGACTCTGCCCTCAAAACTCGTGACCTCGACGTTGCGCTAATCAACGCTTGTATAAGGGCGGATTGCAATTTATGGAGAGCTGACATTATTTGGTGGAACATACTGTTGTGATCAAAGATGAATCAATAACATTAATAAATATACAGAGCGCTTTTCAAATATTTGCTTTAAAAAGCATTGGAAAGCACTATAAAACCATTAAACATCGCCTAAAAATACTATTAAACATGCAAAATTGTCAATTTTTCGGCGCGCTTAGCGTCCATTTTTTCACTATTTTTTTCACTTTTGCCCATCCGAAAAATGGATCGATGCTCCTGCTCTTAATTACAATTAAAGGGAAGCAACAGCGTTTGGTAAAGTCTTTAATTTTGGTTTATAAAGGGTTCTAGAATCTGTACAGTTAAGACCAGGGTTTATGTTAATAGACAAGTACTATCAGAAATTACCGTGACAGGCAACTGTATTCTGCAGTGTTCTTATCGAGTGAATTTCTATCATGGTCATACCATAGTATGAAAGCATACACTGTAGAAATTGGGGAAATATACAGTACAGTTGGTACATAAAACGTACGTACAGACGAAATAAGCCTCTTGCGGTTCCTTATTACACAATGAACATAACTTGAGATTAGTCTTACACAGCATATATTACATTGTATAAGTAAAATGAAAGAAATGTACTTCGATCTTTCTGTGAAAACGTAATGAAGTTGTGTAACACGTACCAACAGCAGCTGTGAATGAATATTCTGTAGCTAGCGAGTGAAGTTGCGGAAGTCCGAAGTACTGCTTGTTTACGCTTGTTGATAATGCATGGATCGTAGTAGAATGCATATAACTGTCATACCTAGTCTGTCAGGTCGACGACCGAGGTCGTCCTTGGTACAGTTCTACCATAGATCTAGTAGCTTATATGCTTCTACAAAATGTTGATAAAATTGCACTAATACCCACCAACAATCCACGGCTATCCTTGCTTTATTGTTCTTCTAAAACACGCAAAAAATATACTTCCATGGCTCTAAATGTTGTGTTTCACATAACCGTGGTAAATCTTTTCAATTAGCAATGGGGAACGGGGGTATTTTTTGAAGCTAACTTGAACAGACAGACGTTCGTAGACATAACGACAAATGCATAAAGTTGGAGTTTGACCAAACACTCAAAAGGGACGGATCAAAGTACGCATTAGTTGCTTGCTTCTGAGTTCACGTTCAAGTACAAGTTCAAGTTTTATTTCCATCAACAACAAAATCATACAAAGATACGAAAATATTTCTAAAACATAACACAACAGTTAACATCTGTAGCAAACAATATATGACATAATATATACATTCTTTTCCAGCACAAAGTAACATAACAACATTACACATCTTTTGGTAATATACTCTGAGAAAATATAAAACAACCTAAACAAACATATTGGTAATAATAAAGGAAATTATACTGAAGAATAATATTGTGTTTCTCCTTTCCAATTTACCACACGGTCCATGGATTAAAACAGTACGAATGTAATAAACAAATTCTTTACAGCGATTTGCTGCCTGGTCATCAATGTTATCTGGATTAACTTGTAAACTTTTCAATTATTCCCATATACACTGTACATGCAAACTGAAGATTATTAATATGTTTAAGCAGTTTTCTGGAACGTTTAACCATACATGCACTGTGATCATTCGAGTTGTACATAACAATATGTTTCCCTAAAATTACGTCAGAGCCAACCGCAAAGCCCCCAATTTTTTTTTCAAGAAAGGATTTTCATTTATCAGCCAGTATAAGGTTTGGAAAATGTTTTTTTTTTCTTCAGATTTTCAATATTTTATCTTTCTTCTGTTAATATTTAGAAGCTATAAAGTTACATTTTCTGGTGTATTTCTTTTGTCGGAACCTTTTCAAAGCTTTACACACTGCTTAAACCCTAAACAGTCTTTGTTCTTATGGCCTGGTCAGTTTGTCGGGTTTTGATGTAAAGATGTAAAGAATTGAGCAAGATAAGTAAAGCAAACAAGTACAATGGGGAAATTATTCAGTTTTGAAAAGTTCTTGCTAACCACATATGCTTACAAGCATTCTATGAATTTTCACCCTTTTCTTTATTTCTTTACAGTTTGTTTAAAATATGCGCTGATAGAAGACAATTTTTGTTACGTTAACGATGTACGGGAGTAACGGATATGCACAACATGTCTAAAACAGATAAGTAAAATGACGAAATAATTCATTTCTAATAAGTGCTTGCTTGCCACGTGTGCATTTTCACCTTTTCTTTAATTTCTATACATTTCGTTTAAAATACGTACTGACTAAAGACAATTTTTCTAGTGTTAACGATGTATGGAATCTGACGACATATAACATAAGTTAAATAAATGATTAAAATGGAAAAATTATTCATTTCTGAAAAATGCTTTTATTGTTACTTTTCTTTAATCCATGGAGTTACATTGAATAAGACTACACAGACGAATTGGAATTTACTCTTCTGTTTCCCACTAGGTATTATAAAAGTACACATTTATCGAAATATTTTACGGGCACATTTACGTTAATTGACAAAAAAAATCACCACGAAGATTACAGATGATAATTGCTTAAAAGATGAGATACCGTGTCTTTTTTTTAACACAGGAAAGAACAAATAAGCCCCGCTACTCAAGAAGTCATTGAAAAAATACTTTTAAAAAATACGTCGGACACAATATTCATTGTGGCAAGTTTGTCTCTCAAACTTGCTCACAGGTATAACAGTTTCTAAATGATTAATTACTCAACAAAACCATTTCGAATAATAAATGTGATCCTAAATTTACATCGAATTTACAAATTACATGTGTTCGCAGAATGAGTTTAATTACAACAGGTACACTCTTAAAAATCCCGGGGCAGACTGACTCGGACAAGGATCCGTTGGGGGCACTCCCGGAAAAGGGTAAATTTTAACGGAATTCCGGGTCAAGGTTGACCAAAATATGAGTCAAACTGACTTGGATTTTGGTCAAACTTGACCCGGAATGTGTTTAAACTTTACCCTTTTCCGGGTGTGCCCCCAACGGATCCTTTTTCCTAGTCAGACTGACCCGGAATTTTTAAGAGTGTAGTTAAAGCTGATCTCTATGAGATTATGAAAGACGCTGGTTGAATTTCTTAACGAATGTCCAATCATATTTCTGAATACTTTTAGAAAACGAGAGTGTATGAAAATTTGACTTCAGTTTTTACGAACGTTTGGAACGATAGATATTCACTTAAGTTCTGAGTCTTACTCTACAGATACGATTTTGAATGTTACTGTCATTGAAAATTAGAACTGTATGTGTATAAACGTAGATTGCAGCAAGGAGTACAATATTGATGATACTCCCTTTTTCGCTGAAGTCCAAGTCAGGTGTAATTACGTTACATTTACAAGTTACACAGATTAGAAAGTTACATTCGGTCACACATCTGCAATAATCCAGTATTGCCTGTAAAATAAAGAAAATTAAATCAATTATTGATTTAAAAAAATCAATATGTCCAGCACTTTCATTCACCCAACACCAAAATGGTGCTGAATGTTACATTTTCACATAATTAGATCTGTAGATATTGGCATAGCTAGGTAATAGCAATGGAGCCAAACAGCCGGGCAACTGTTTAGGGTAAAAAAAAGTTTCAAATGTGTTTTCTCTTTTCCCAACTGCGTTTTGATCAAAATATCTTTAATCATAAAAAAAATACAAAAACATAATAGTCGAAGTTTATTGAGTTAGGTTGCAAACCATAGTAACAGAACATATCATACAACTGAGTGCTGGAAAACGGTTCATTCTCAAGCATAGGATAATGCATCAGCAGTAATATTTCATATGACGGATGAATATTCACTTTTACATATTGGAATTGGCTAGATCTTAATTTTACATACCTTGGGCTGAACACGTTTCTGTAGATCTGTTGTGCAAAATATCTTTGCTGAAATCACTGTGGGTGTTACCACTCTAGGGAATAAATGGGAAAGTTGCAAACCATCATCGTTTAATATTTATGCTAATCAGAATATCAACGTTGTACACCCATCAGACAAAATCGATGCAAAAGTCGCTCCATCAAACAAAATCGACACAGAAACATTATATAAGGAGTTAAGGTTGCACATCCATAAAACAAAATAGGCACAGAAAGCTAACACCGGTTTCGTACATCATCAACGAAAACCGGGCATGGAGCTAGAAAATAAAGTGTCACAGAACAGTTTATCGAAAATATTTTCTGCAATATTTAAATAATACTTAGCTGATAATATTAAACATTAATGTAAAGTGAACACATCCTCTGTACAGAGCCAGTGGGGCATCTAAGGGAGGGGGGGGGGCAAAGGGGGTACGTGCCCCGGGTGCCACTTTAAGGGGGAGCAAAAATGCAACAAAAAAATGATGAAAAAGGGAAGGGAAATTATGAACCTTAACGGAATTACGCGCCCCTAACTCCCAGTCCACAAGGTAAAGTGCGTTAGAAAAATGGGTTTTATAGGGTTACAAGTACATACATTTTCTAAAACATTGTGGAGCTTCAAATAAAAAAAATGTCAAACTTTGCTATCTGAGCTACAAAGTAGTGTTCGAATGGACAAATAAACACCCTAGAATGTAAAGGTTTGGACATTTATGCTGCCACTGGCAAGATATGAATGAATAAATAATTAGTACTCGGGCCGAGTAAAAAATAGTCTATATCTACACACAGTAAGTCTATGGGAGGAAATGGGCGAGTAAATCCGGTCAACTTACCATTTTCACTGTTTTAAATCACTAAATGATCATTTTGAAATACAAATTTTTTCAGGGCTTCATTTTTAGACCTTATCAAAGACACTAGTAGCATGGGGAATCATGTAACTCAGATTTTTTTTAACTGGAAACAATGTTATACAATGCCTTTAATTACCTTACTGCTTGCGAAGCGCAAATTACTGCTCTCCTGATCACGGAGATCTTCTACTCTTCTTTTTCGTTTCAGCAATGTATTCTTGATCTATTAAAAGGAAAGAGGTGCATTTCAAAGAATTATCTTGTTGGACTTCGTGCCCTTTCTGTTCACTTGGATAGTTGACCATTTGTGAGTCTCAGTGCAGTGACGAACAGCAATTGTGTTGCTATAAAGAGTTTATACATACTGGGGGAAAACCTGCCTTAATAAACCGTCGATGAAATTGTGAATTCCCCTACTCTGTACATCTTTCTGCATTTGCTATACATCTGTCCAAGTAATGATTTCAAGTGAGAGAGGTGCTAGGTGTGAGATTGACACTTTGTCTCGACGGGAGCCCAGACAGCTTAATTGGCTGGGTATTTTTTCTTGTTAACCAAAGTCCCGGGTTCGAATCCTAGTCGTTTTGTTTTCTCGAACCATTCTTAATCATTACAATTATTTAAACACACATTATATGCTATATATAAGTATACGTAATGGAATTCTTACCTCTTCGTTGAGAAATACTTGAAATATGCAGAGGAAAACGCCCTGTTAAAAAAATGACATATAATTGAATGATTTTACATAACTTAACACAACTCTTGAACGTGGATATCAGTAATCGTAATTTACTTAGCCGCACATAAATAACGTTGTTGGCTACTGCTGCAAGCGTTAACTTTCACTTTAATAAATATTGCCAAAAACAGATTATATTTCTCATTTCGAATAATCTATATTCTTTCAAAATGTAAAGCACCACAATTTGTTCTCCTCGTGAAGTTTAGCCCATTATTTTTAACCTATATGATTTTGCCCGATGACATAGGACCCTTTTAGCTTCACATTTAGACCAGTTGGTACTGATCAGAGGCAGCACCAGAATTGCAGAAGGGAGGAGGTGAGACCGAAGATATTTTTAGGGGGTGTAAAAAGATAATTGGATGTATAAAAGATTGGGTCCGCAAAGCAAAGCCCTAGTGGAGGTCTATAGGTGCAAAGCCTTTGAACTGCCTTCAACACATAATCCCCCTGCCCAAGTAACTCTGGAAGTTAACTATACCGCAAAAAAGGGGATATACTGTATTTTAGGGGCTCAGTTCGGGAAAGAAATCCGAAAAATCGTTGAAACAGCGGCACTCTTCCTTCATTCTGGGGGTAATTTTGCTAGCTTCCCGTCTAAAAGCCTGTGGTAAGGGGGATAATTTTGCCGGTTTCCCTTCCCAAAGCCCGTGAAAGGGGTCAAAATCCTAACCTTTTTCCGTCCTTAAAGAGAGTATCCTAGGAATCTGGAACAAGCCTATGTGTATGGTTGGCCGCCTGAGTGGAGCCTGGCACATAATTGTATTCATTGTTCAGTATTCAGTTTATTTTTCATTCACAAATATAGCAAAAATATGTTTAAAAAATACAAGGAAAAGCTTGACATAATTCAAAATTACAAATACAGTAAGAGAAAATAATGTAGACAAATTATAATAGAAATAATATAAATGCATCTACATCAATGCCTAGTTGCTTATTCATATGCTAAATAGTTAAACATTGAGTCAAATCCTTCATAAATGAGTTGACACGATCAAACATATTGTTATGAGGAACTTCAGTGAGGCTCGTTCACTGTATTTAGAGGATTAGCAAAAATATGATATAAAATTTGATGGCATGAATGAACCTTGAGATACCAATATCCAGTATGATATGGCCAATGGACATAACATGGACGTAATGATGGTAACGTACTTGCAAGGAGTTCAGGATGGCAAACACGTATTGGAACACCAGACCGGTGTCAACGAATAGCCCGAAAATCCATGTCAAGCCAAGTATGGGGAGAAGAACTGCTATAGCCCGAATTATTGACCTGGTGAATACCAAAAGAGAGGCAATATGGAAATCATTTTGATTTGATTTTTATTTATTTTCTACCGTTTCCTCATTCATAAACAGATTAAAAAAGATTCAACAAATGCATTTTAAATATACTAATCATGATGGACATTTTAAATAAAGGAAGATGTAGCCAGCAACTAACAGGGATAATTTAAGAAAGATTTTGAAATCTTGCCAACCAATTAGATCGCACATGCGCTTGGGTTGAGTTGACTCTACGTGACCAATGCATGCCGCCCGACTTGTGTTAATCGCGCCGTAGTAATTAATGTATGTGCTTTTTTTAATCGATGTAGCTGTTTCGACGAAGTTTCTTCTATGGAAAAAACAGCAAAGACTTAATATCAACAGAAATTTTCTAATTGATAGGGCCTTGCTGAGCGTCAGTGCCACACAATACCCCTCATTTAGGCTGTCCTTATCACCATGTACCATCATTCTTACAATACTCACAATGTAATTTTTTTCTTAACATAGTCCTGTTATTTTCCGGTTACATTTTCCTTTAACACAGTTTTGAAGTGACTGGTACATTGATACACATGTACACTGAGTTGTATGTATTAGCCAGATCAATCCCCATTTCAATGTGTATAACTAGGGTACTTGAGTATATAAACTATAAAATTAATCTTCCTTGAACATAAATTCTCAACTACTGTTCACACATGAACATCGTCGCTAATGAATTATACACGTATTCTTTACTTCACATGTTATTGATTAAAATGATCACAAATCATTAAAATATGACATTCATATTTATCACTACTTTGGAGGTTGGTCTTTCAGGCTTATCAAAACACTGGCATTATGTTGAGTAACCTGATACAGGTTAGTCATATTCGATATGGACTAAACATATTATTGGTATTCTTACTTGAATTTTTGTTTGTCAGATTTGTCCTTGAATGCTTTGATCGAGGTGAAGCTTTTAATTGCGAAGCCCAGCACTGCCGAATTAACCTGCACAGAAACAGACCAAATATGATTTATGATATTAGACAATAACTTTTCCGAATTATATTTCTTTTGTGTAAATTATATAACCACAACCTTGAGGTGCTTCGTTCGCCAATTTACACAGATCCATAAACATAAAGGGATTGGAGACAATGAGAATTGATTTATAAATCCATCTTAATCCTCTTACTCAGTACAATACCCTTCTCATAGGTCCAGCAAGTCATCTTCTATGTATGAAACAAAAATGTGCCTATTGTACAATATAAAAAAAACTGAATTTGAACTTGAAATTCAATTGACATGTGGCAAATAGAGTTCAATTTGTAAATGACGTGGATCAAGACATATCCATACACATGACAATATTAATCCAAGATCAAAAATACATAAAACCAGAGTCTTACCATCTTTCATGGGTTGATTAAATGTAGTCGTTCTGATAACTTGCTAAACCAATTCAATTTGTTTCATTGACAATAATTATTATGATTTAAATGATAAACTTACCAAAAGGATAATTATGACTGGTACAATAAAAGCCCATACACCGCCATTTTCTTGCGACAGCCAGCAACTGTTAAGGATAAAATATATGACATTTTAATTTCAAACTCAAGCTACGTTTTGTTGTAGGGATTACTATTCTTCGTTTAACATAATTATGCCTTCGCCCAAGCAAAACTAATGCCAGTTAATGAGTCTATTGTTTGGTCAATCGTCATCTCACTGAGTCAGTTGTGGAAGAATTCAAGATTTGAAAGGAGTACACGCATGGCGAGAGTATCCCATGGTTACGTACAGTGAATAGCGTACAAATATGGTTGGATTCGGTATTCTTTTAAAATATACAGTGATAAAATATTCATAATGACTGAGGAATACGTTGTACACTTACGCCAGGAAGAAAAGCAATATTACTATTTGTAGTAATACATACAAATATTACTTAATGTCTTTGCATTCTGTTAAATTTATACTTGTATAAGACATACCGAAAAAGATACTCACAAGTACTTTGTGCCATAAAGTTTGTAATCCTTGGCAACCGTAAGAATGACGATCAGTAATGGTGTGCCTGTGAAAAATTGTCAAAATATTTATTTTATGGTTGTCAGAGTATGTATTACCTGACTACTACTACTTCTTCTTCTTCTTCTTCTTCTTCTTCTTCTTCTTCTTCTTTCTTCTTCTTCCTTCTTCTTCTTCTTCTTCTTCTCTTTTTTGCATTCGCCTTTTTCTTGTTGTCATTAAATGTTCATGACACGTTGTTTTATGAACTGTTGGTGAAATTTAACATAGTTGACCAGATTCAATTAATAGGGTAGTATTATGAATCACAAATATATCAAACAAAGGTGATTTGTTATTACTGCTTAATAATTTCTTAACATGACAACATGAACACCCTACTTAGACCCAATGACATATACAGGATGATAGGCCTAAATTGTGGTAACATATCAATGCGAACATGAAGTTTAAACACACAAATTAACAATGACCACAGTTGAAAAAATATAGCTACATTATCTTCCGTGCTCTAAGTGTCTAAATAAAATTTATGTGTACTCAGATTGACTGGATTCACCTTGCCAATTTCCTTCCATACGCGACTGTGTCTAGATCTATGTTATTTTATACTTCACCGCAGTGGCAATCCCGAGGGGGATATTTATTCATGCATATCCTGCGAGCTACAGCATAAACTTTCCAAGCTTTTGTATTCTAGGATTTTTATTTGTCCATTTAAGCACTGCTATGTAGCTAAGAAATCAAAGTGTCACCATTTTTTTAAATTGAAGATTAACAATGTTAATCCGTGTCTTTAATCACCGAGAGAGGTAAGAAGAAGAGAGAAACAAGAAAGAAAGGAAGGAGGGGAGGAAGAAAGAAAGAAAGAAGAATGGATAAATGAATAAAAGAAAGGAAGAAAAAACAAGAGAACAAGAAAGAACGAAAGAATGAATAGATGAATAAATTAATTCAAAGCAGGAAAGAAAGAAGAACAAGAAATAAAGAAATATAATTTCTTGACACTCCTGAAAATGAGAAATATGAATGGCCTCTAAGTAACACTTACTCCAGCAGACGACAGCGTAATGAACCTTCTTTAGTTCAAACCGCGTAAAGTGACTGAGCTTCAAGATGAGATGAATACCTTGTCCACACATCCATGACATGAGGGCCAGGAAAGAGTAATGGATGATGCCGGCAACAGCTCTACACAGTGTGGTATGCTGTCAGAAATCCCATGAATCAGAAACAAGAAATATTACGAATTTGTGTAATGGTATGTTTACTCGCAGGGTCTGTGTTATTTATTGTTTTTAATGATAATTTATTCACGTTTTCTTGACAGTACAAGGTACGCCAATTTGGTAGCAAATACTTCTGTACAGTAACGCCCTCTACGAATATAAAACGATAACCCTGCTCCGGAGAAATGATAATGAAGAAGATAATACGAGCAGTTCAAACATTCTTAAACTCATAAAATAAATAAAAACGAAAAATGTATAAACTGATAGTAATTGTATTGCTCTTCTATTAAAGAAAATAATTTTAAAAATAGCAGTTATCTGATTCTATAGACTATAATGTATCTTTACAGTTGATACTTTTCCACGATTTCTATACCAGCCAATCTTATATGAATTATAATCTTGTTATATGCTCAACGCAGTTGTAAGTAGTATGATTATGCAAGGTATAAATTTGAAGAGAAAATCTAATTATCTGACATTTTCATAAAATTTGACCACTTACCGACACTATTTGTTGGTTTCCGGCACACGTTATGAAGAGGATCTGTGCCAGAAATAGAGCGACACACTGATTCTTTAAAATGAATAAACGAACAGTCATTATTCTGAAAGAGAAACAAAACAAGAATAATGCAATAATACAAGTAAACTCCAGATGACAATAATGCCTTGCAGATGTGCTATACCAAAGTCAAACGATAACGGTTGTTCCAAATGCCTCGTAATATGTTATTATTTCAGGAACATTTGTAATACACCAGAATAATATTGTGCAACTTGATGTGTATTTTTTTTTTTACTTTTTGTTGTGCCTTTTAGGAAAACATGACCTGTTAACATAATTATTTAAACAATTTGGGATTTAAGGAAAATATTTAACATGCAGCTGTTGACTTTCCAGTAAACACATTTAATGAAACGTAACGCTAAACAAGTAGCACGTATAGAAAAGGAGTGTTGTTTTTTAATCGGCATGGGTATAAGTTAGTAATAATCTTTTAGGTTTTTCCTTATGAATTTGACGAACTTCCCAGAATCATAATTTGAACTGCGATTTCCTTCTACAAAATATGTAACAACATATAGGAAGTAAAACAATTAGGGGCGGCCTCCTATCCCCCCATTGTCCCATTGTTTTCAAAGTATGAAAATCAGTGTTTTGTGTGTGTTTGGAAAATTCGGCCCCTCCCCTCCCCCCCCCCCCCCCCCATCCTCCGAGATTCCGATCATAGACACACTGAGGCACCATTCCATCTATTTGTTGCTAAACCGTTGTTTGGCCGGTGAAAGAGTTCCTAGTGGACCTGAGCAGCCTTTTGTTGTTATTTTTGGCTTGTCGCGATGTTATTTGAAAGTGGACGAATATGATTTGGCCGTGAAACCGGTTTCCGGCCGGACTGAAAACTTTTTTTTTTTTTTTGTGCTTTATCCCCTCGTTATTGGCGGTGGTTCGGCCGTGGAACAGGTTCCCGTCCCCGTAAGATATTTCCTTGTCGCCTACCCTCTGTATAATTCATATTATCCTACGCAATGTGATCGATTTATGACAATCAAGAGTTCAGTTAATACATTAGGCAAACATTTTCATAAGAAAACTAGATTTTGATTTGTCACTGAGACGAATTGGTGATCCGCGTATTCGCTCCGATCATTAAATCTTAACAAAATGCCACAATTTATTTAACGTATCGTGACTGCCCGTCATTAACTACACGCGCGCGCGCGCGTATTTGAGCTTTTCGGGCCTGTAAGCGAGATTTTAGGTCCAGGTGGTCGGGAAAGGGTTGCAAATGATATGAGGAATTCAGTCAGACACCCAAAACCAACGAAAAAACAACGATATTCTGTCGGGAAAGGGGTGCGCGCGAAAAAATGCGCGCGTATGGACGCGCAGTAAATTGCTCCAAATGCCCTGAAACGTATAGTGCTGTCAATAAGAAGTGATTCGGAGCATTTTTGCCTTTTACGCGCCAGTCGTGACGCGCGCTCGGACAAGGTAGGGTCTAAAAGTTGGCCCGTGACCTCAACTTGTCCTCTGCCAAATTTGGTTGTTTTTTATTCCACTTAAGGCTTGAGATATTACAAATATAGGTTAAATAAAACCTTTTTTTTTACAAATTATGTCACAGATGCTCTATCACATTGACTGGAATACCATAATCGAGATATTGACATGGGACATAACTACCAGTATGCTAAGTTAAAGGATTGTTGACAACATAGTTCTTGAGGATATCGTCTGAACAAAAAACAATGGTCTGAAAGAAACATGAATAAAGGAAAAAAAATCTGACGAAATCTATGGTGATCCGCCGTTACGCGATCACCAATAACAATTGTTTCATTTAGTGAAATTATTAATGAGGTACAACAAACCTGATGCGGGAGAGAATGACGAATGCGATGATGATGAGAAGAGCGACAGAGAACAACACACATAGGTGATAACTGAGAAGTCCATTGCCATGCAAACTGGAAACGACACCAACATCCTGCGAGGCATGAAAATGAAGGACAAATAATTATTGTAAACCAAAAAAGTCTTGAGAAACACAAGCAAAAAACAATTTCAGTTATTCAAGTAATCTAAGATTGCCAATTTTTTTCTCGCGTATCTAGTAATTGTAAACATTTTAACATCAATAGAATCATTACATTTACTGCTTCCATTATACGCCGTTTCCTGTTTTTACCAGATTTAAAAAAGACAAAACGATTTTAGTTGATTAAAAAGTAGTGAGTTAGCAGATTTAAGCGTATTTCATAGCAACTCGTCAGTAACAACATCACAAGTAATATATACAGGACACGGTCCTTGGTTATGCCACCACATCCACATTGACTTTTCAGGTCGAAAGAGTGCCTATTTTGTGATATCCCATCCCAGCAAACACAGAACGTTTTCAGAACGTTTTCAAAACGTTTTTTTTTAGGTTCTGTACGTCTTCGTCCTAAATGAACGTTTTAAAAACGTTTTTAAAACGTTTTTTGGACGTTACAAAGTTTTGTATAGAACGTTTATAGAACGTTTAGTGTAGGACGTTTACAGAACGTTTGATATAGGACGTTTACAAAACGTTTGTGGACGTTACAAAATTTACGTTTTCTTGTATGTGTGTGTCTGTGTGTGCGGTGGGGGGGGGGGTGGATGGATGGGTGGAGTGTGATTGCACCTTTGCTAGCGTGCAGTTGGGTAATTGGTAATTTGAATTTTATTTCCACTTAGTTGGAAACACGAAAAATAGACGAATGTAACACGTACGCACATAATACATAGCAAGCGAGGCCCTTTATCTAATGCATATTCATATGGTAATTTGCATAATCAGTTATAATGACAACTTCACCATATTAATAGACATTTTCATAGTGTTTTGAACATTTAGCGGCGCCATTATAGTTCTGTTATCAAATGCATAACAAAGTTGGCAAAAATATTACATCCCGTGAAAGTGATTTCACTTTATAGGAGACTTCCTATTTGTAAAAACAAAAAGTAACCACTATTTATTTACCTTTACAAATATGCGATATATATATCGATGCTAACTTATTGTCTGACAGATCAGGTAGGATTGGATAGGTATTAGGATAGGTCAGTTAGGTTACTGATAGGACTATAGGTTATAGGTTTAGTGAAGTGAATGGAAAGTACAACCAA
>JZLH01S0632378.1:9607-23312 GCA_001188425.1 Eucidaris tribuloides | reverse complement strand
ACCCAACCCAATACAACCAACCCCAAACCAACCCAAACCGACCGAAAACAACCAAACCCAAATCAACCCGACCCAACCCAACCCAAACCAAACTAACCAAAACCAACCTAAACTATACCACTAACCAAGCCACTAACGAACCTTACCACTACCCTAACCAGCACCCCAGTCGCCATCCCGGCCAACCAAACAAATTAGTCCGCATAAAAATGTTGGACTGCACGATGCTGCATGATGGTACACATACACGTACACCGTTTCCCTAGTACTGAAGGATCAACAGCCCCCCACCCCCCCAAAAAAAAATCAAACTACTGCAGTCCACTTTGTGTATTGTAATATTCAACAGTATCGTTGCCGTAAAGTATTTAAGTGTATAAGACACGTACCAATGGATATTCGCAAACATATTGGTCGAAACTTCGAAACATAGGCACGTTGGAGTAAAAGAGTTACGGTACCTGGTGACTACACTATTAGCTTTTTTTGATCTCAGAACCCGACCTATGATTGATCTATGGTGCCCTTAAGCCTCTCAAACTGTATGGGATAAACATGTTGGTATTATCCCTTTCTAATCACAATGATATTTTCTGATCACAAACAAACGCACGCAATACCCTTTCAAACAGGAACCTTTCAGCCACACGAATCTATTCAACATGATAAAGAAGCCGCTTTGAACGTGTATTCCTTTCAAGCGCAACATTTCAGACGGACCTCATGCAGCTTGATAAAAATAGTTTGTTTTTTTGTCAAAAGTACTGCGATCAATTGAGGAAATCACTTCACAAAATTCACAGTTCAGACCTTTCTTGTGGGAGACAGCCAACGTTATTACACTATAACCTGCTGAAACCAACGAATGGCACGTAAATTGCTTTCCATTAGAAGCTCAAAACAGCCAAATCGTCGGTAATAAAAGAATAATTTTCAAATTAACTGAGCAATCAATGAGGAACCTCTCAAATTTATGAAACTTCTTTTTAGAAAGTGGACAATCCATCAGTTCAGAATAAGAAGGGTGTTAATTCTAAACCCTTGACAAGGAAAAGGGCGTTAAAGCCATAGAGTTTGCACAGTATTAATGACTTCATCCTCAAGTGTTTTAAGGTAATGTCTTTTGAAGTGGTACACGGAATTTCACAACAATCCACTTAATCTTGTGATTCACTGTTTTATGGCTAAGTTCTGGAATCATAATGGATGTTTCTTTTATTTTTGCACACCGTGTGTTGAATTTATGCAAGTATAAATCTTGATCTAAAGTATAATGGATATGTGTGAATTTCCTGTGACTTGTCTGTAACAGTCCCCCTTTGCCGTACGTTTGAATGAACCTGTTGTCCGTATGTGCTTCGCGCAATTCTACCCATTCATGGGTAGTCAACTATTAATTTTTTGACCCAAGTCACTTAATCTTAATGGGCGACAACAAATCTGAAATCTAACACTTCATTCATACAAGCAAACAGAAATTAAAGAGGACACCAATCGATCTTAATAATATTTTGCTTAGATATTAAATAAATGAGTTAAAGAAGCAGGCATGAATACCTTGAAAAATCATACTCACCCTAAACAATGATGCTGACAGTTTTGTGACAATGACTTTCCATAACAATACCAATTGCTTAACAAGTTTACCTATGTAAAATTTTTGCAAAGATTGCCTTCCAGTTATCTTCTGCTCCCTGAGCGCTGATAATTAAGGCATGCATTCCAATGAGAAGCTGGTAAATAATCAATCTTGTTCAACGTGATTCGTTATGAAATTTATAAGTGTTGTGATTTTCCCTCCTAGTCAAGGTAAGTCCTCAAACTTCATACACATTGTATTTAATTCATACAACTATAGACAAGAGAGCTTAAAGCAATCTAGAGGTGTCCTTTAAGAACATAACGCTGTATGCTTCCGTATACGCCTGCACTTATTTCAACCCACTTCTCCAGTTACAACCCACTCATTCAGTTTGCCAAGGGCTTATGAGGACGCGATTGAATAGTAGCGTATAAAGTAGGCCTTGGATTTCAATGTATATATCATATTTAATTGCCACGTCGTATCAATTTCAAGGTCTAGAATAATTTACAGATATATCATCATGAGTATACATATATAACTCTCACACCGTAGTTTTTATAAGCATCGACTCAGGAACTCCTTTGCTTACCTCTGACAATTTGTAGATACCAAACATTGCAGCTATCGCGCTCCCGTGAGTGGTCATGGCACCCTTTGGCACTCCTGAAAAAATCAAAATAAAGACATTTCAATGATTCATCAAGGAGAAAAGGAACACATGAGCCCTATAAAAACGCCCCCCCCCCAAAAAAAAAAAATCAAATCGCAATTTATTTCTTGGTTAAATCAAGAAGCTTCGGGGTATTTTTCCATTATGTTTTCTGTTGGGTAGTTACCAGATTTTTTTCCCCAGGTAAGGTGAAAGTGTAATGGAACGGGTCCCAGGCAGATAAAAACGATACAGAGAGCAGAAAGAGAGATGATTGGAAGGAAGAGGAACAAAGAGCAGGAGGTGAAAATGGAGAAAGGAAAGCAGAGGTATTGAGGAGATGGACGAACGAGATTGCACGATGAGAAGTAGAGAGAGAGAGAGAGAGAAGAGGGGGGGGGGGGGAGATAGGAATAACAGGAGCGGATGCCAGGATGTAAAGGAGGGATAGAAGGGGCCATCGTTACCAAAATTGAAGAAAGTGCTACCGTGAAATCAACAGGGAGCATTTTGACACTTCTCTGAATCTAAAAACTGAGAAGTAATGTGATGAGAGGGAGGAATAGGAAGAATGATATATGAAAGAAGGAGGGGGGGGGGGATGGTAGCAGGGGATAAACGATAAAAAATACAGAGTGTAACAGGAAGGGGCAAGGGGAACATCAGTAGAAGAGAAGTCAAAGTATCATGTTCACAAAAAACATGTTAAAGAAAAGGAAAACAAAGAAGAAAGGAAAATTTGGAGAAGTTGATAAAAGCAAGAAGTGCGAGAAAAGAACTGGAGACGACTGAGTAGAAGACGGAGACGACGACGACGACGACGACGAAGAAGAAGAAGTAGAAGAAGAAGAAGAAGAAGAAAACGAAGAAGAAGAAGAAGAAGAAGAAGAAGAAGAAGAAGAAGAGGAGTACGGTTGAATGAGGCAAAGAACAAGCAGAAGAGACGGAGGAAAATTGGAAAGATCAATCGGAAGATTATGAGGATAAGCAAAGTAACAAAAGCCAACACCACAGCACCACTTCCACTATCATCACCAACACATTCACCACCACCACCACCACCACCACCACCACCACCATCACCACCACCACCACCTCCACCTTCACAGCCGCCGCCGCCGCCGCCACCACCACTGCATAAGCTATTACTATTATTAATACCACTATTATTACTACTACTACTATAACTACTACTACTACTACTACTACTACTACTACTACTACTACTGCTACTACTACTACCACCACTACTACTACCACCACTACTCTTTCAATTTGTACAACTATTTATGGAAATCATAAACATTAATGGTTCCAGAGATTTTGGAACTAGAAGAAAATATTTCACGTTACCTGTAGTTCCACTGGTGAAACGTATACAGGCAATATTTTCCGGTTTGCTTGGCTGGAGAAAAAAGATAAACAGTTCACATGTAAATTACGACTTTATTCTTAAGAACAACACTTTCACCATTTCCGACAGCTTTTCGTCCACAAAGTTACGAGGAGCATTGCACACATTGTACCTGACAACAGTTTCCTATGAAATGCCTGTATACTTTACCTCTTCATTGCTTTTGTAATGCATATTCTATATGTAATCTCATATAGAGCATTAGTGAAAAATTGAGGAAATTCAAACCGCTAGATATTTACCTGAGTTACTGCCATCATATGCCGTTGGCAACGCAGTTTCCAACACATGCTAAAAATGTGTCTGGCATATAATCACCTAAAGACCTATGTGTGTGCCAAATTTCATGAGCTCTGGTCAAATAGTGAGGAAGTAGTACGATACGCAATATTTGCAACGGACAACCGACCGTCTCGATAAATATCAGATTAAGATAATCGAGACAAAATCATTGGTACCTACACACGGTTCGTGAAGATTCTTTTCTCCCAGTTCAAGCATTTCTTGATAAGATGTCATCTCGACTCCAACCTTCTCAGCCTCCTCCTTCAATTCATCGGTGATGTTGTTGTCCATGACAACGATGTGTTTGATGGTCGGGATGTTCTCGATCTGTTCCAGCAAACCTGCCGCTTTTTCTATCGTGTCTACAACAATCAGCTTCATTTCAGCTACGGAATTCATGAAAATAAGAACCAGATAATGATGCCAGTATTTCAAGATCGAAAGTATTTCATATCATGTACCTTCATACCAGATCTCATGAAGGTCCGTCAAATATTAATAAAGTTATCGAACGGAAACCAGTATTACGGACGGAAGGACGGACAGACGGCGGCGTTACTATATCCCTCGGACTTCGTCGGGCGAGGGGATAAAAAGTTAGATCTAAAACCGACAGTTGTCCAAAATATTTATTAGAATTGGTGTTTGATTAACATTCTTACGGTTTATTTCAAAACTGAAGCGCTTACTTGAAACACTTACTTGTAACACGAAGATGATTTAATTTAACCCTTTCGATACGAACGGGCAGAATATCACATGCAAAGTCTACGGAGATTTTTACAATAGTGTTTAGAGGATTAACCCCAAAGTATTAAAAATAATACAGAATGTAGTATACACAGTATGCTGGGCAAAATCCGTGGGTGTGAAATATAATACTTGGAAATTCCGTGGGTGTTAAATATAACACTTGCAAATTCCGTGGGTGTTAAATATAACACTTGGAAATTCCGTGGGTAATAAATATCACACTTGCAAATTCCGTGGGTGTTAAATATCACACTTGCAAATTCCGTATGTGTTAAATATAACACTTGCAAATTTCGTGGGTGTTAATGATAGCACGTGTAATTTCAGTGGGTTTCAAATATAACAATTGCAAATTCCGTGGGTGTTAAATATAACACTTGTAAACTCAGTGGGTGTTAAATATAACACTTGCAAGTTCCACTGGAAATACTCCGTCCATGTGCTCTTGAGTGTAATCATCATTTTTCGGCTTACTCAAGTTGATAATGTATTGGCATCCTTCCGGTCCGAGTGTAGTATACAAAGGCACAATAACCATGGAGAACATCATGCAGCCCAAGTCTGTGTATAACCACTGTGAAAAGAGCCAAAAAGGGACAAAGTTTCACAGTCCATTTTTGTTATACTTTTAAGCATTACAGTTTTATTATTTACTGCACATATTAAAAAAGCGAAAGTGTGGTTACTGTGGAGTTTAGTATAGTAATACAAATTGATCTTCTACAGTAAGAATGATGGACCCCAATTTTGTTACGAAATATGAACGTCACCAGGTTCCGTAAAGTGGGTGGGTACCCTCTGGGTTACTTGGAGAGGAGATCGACCGAACAAACAGGTGTGAGAGATGGCTAACAGGGTACGCGATTAAACATTACATCATTTATTACGTGGTTTTTATATTATGTAATTTAATCATTCGAGGATAGGGACCACAATTTTGGTTGGTACTGTGGGGGAGGGGAGGGCAAATGATATGATGCGACCCTCAGTTTAAAAAGTGTGTTGTGTGTGTGTGGGGGGGGGGTGCATGTTTTCCCCGCTCACCTGGTAACGCCCATGCAGAAACATATAATAAAAATAAAGATATCTGACGTAAAATCTGTCTACTAAACACACGATTATAGATTAATTAAAAGATAATAAACCCATAATGACAGAAGAATCTAGTCACAACTACAACACATCTTAAATACTACTACTAAACTTAACTCCATATGAATTAGAGATACACGTAAAAGCTGTTTAGCAATTAAAACACTTAGTGTTTATAGTGATAGCAGAAAATGTTAAGTTTAGTATTGGCACTTTAGTGTTTAGAAACTGGATGGACACCGATGTTTAATGATTTGACACACGGACGTTAAAGCTTCTAAACACGAAAAAAATGTTACAAATTCATAGCAAGAATGTGTTTTAGGAAGCGTTTAATAAGTAAACATCTAGTTTTACAGCGTAGCTTTAAAATATTTAGCACATTTCAATTCGGGATGTGACTGATGCTGATTTTCCAACTCTATACGGTTACACTACACACATAAGTCAAGACCACGTGAATTTGATGTTAACGTGTCAATGATAGTTTTGACGTGGATTGCATCGTGAATGGCATAGGAATTTAATGCAGAAAACTAAGGTAATAAATGTATTCCAATTATAGCTTTCTGGTCGTCTTTAACACTTCTAGGCAAGGGCATAGGCCGGGGTGCACGTGCCCCCCCCCCCGCTCAGGCAGAGGAGTTCTGCCCCTGGCAAGCAAAAAGTAATTTACACGCCCTTTTCTGTTCTTAACAGCTGATTTTCTAAACTTTCATTCTACCTCCCGAAGATGTGCATGTGCACATCCTTATGCCCAAACCAGTATACACCCTTACGTTGTTTCATCAAATAATTCAGTGTGTGCGTAAAAACCGTGATTACATCAGTGCTGAATTTGTTTGATTTATTCTACATAATCAAGGACCCTTTTCTCCATTTGTTATAGTAAACTAATCTATTATTGACGCCGATATGTCCATGGAAAAAAATAGAAAAACTGAGTTTTGTGGATTGCTCAATCAGAAATGATCACATTTAGGCATGTCACTACCATACCAACAGGAAAAACGTATCGCTGCCACTTCCGCATAGATAACTCGAAATATTTTCTGATTAATGTTTACGATTACGACATTATGATTACCCGTCAATGAGCCAATGTTTATTGACAACAACCCATAGCAGGATCCGTATTACAAGGACAAAAGACCACAAGATCAAAACGAACAAAAAATAACACGTTAACCATATTGCAATAAACAATAATATCACAATAAAAGGGCAGTCTAACCTCTGCTCGGTTCTGAGAAAATATTCCGATATGTGTCTCTTCCGATTTTTCAAAACCCTTCTCGACCAATGCAGATCCGAAGTATCGTGCCTTTAACCGGACCTGCGAGGAGAAAATGTGAGATTGTTAAAAAAAGACTATGATTAATCTCTTTATTGTTATTATTTTTTTCAGATATAAAGTCTAACGAGTGGTCACGAATGAATACAAAATACGGGTGATGTAATGAGGATAAAAACAAAATTAAACAAGCTTGCAAGATGAAAGAAAACGGGAAAGAAAGTGTGAACATAAATATCCGTATTTTTGTGTTTTTAGTTCATTTTTGCGATTCGTTTAAGTATTTTTTCGGAATAAAAATAGAAAAGATTTTCAGAACTACAAAACCACATTTATTTAATTGTAAATAGTTTTGTGATACACATGCATTATTTGAAAGGTGTAATTCATATCGTACGTTGTATGCAAAGATTTTGAGCGTATTATATTCATATAATTTTACATAATATTAAAAATCTAAATAGTATTGTTGAATGGGGGTTAGATATATAAGAAAATTATAACGTTCAAAGACACCACACTTACGTCTATGCAAATATATTCTTAGTCCACGAACGTCAACATTTCTGATCAAAAATATTTCTAAAGTATTTGTTTATATTTCTCTCTCTGTCACTTCCCTTCTTGTTTCAATCTGCCTATTCATCAATCAATTTATCTAACTTTAGTTTCAACATACAAAGTTTTTTGCTCTGAATCAAATTAGGCGTTGATACACGATGTTCGTGTTTTGCTAACAATGTACAAAAGAGAAGTACTTGATAATAAATCAAGTATATTAAAGACACAGGCAAACATTTTGGAGCTTCAATTAAAAAAAAATTGTCAAACTGTGAAATCTGAGGTACATAGTAGTGCTTAAATGGACAGATAACACCCCAGAATACAAAAGCTTGGAAAGTTATGCTGCCAATGGCAAGATAGGCATGAATGAACGTCACCCATGGACGTCACCGGTGGAGTATAAAATAGCCCAGATCTCCACACAGTAAGTCTGTGGGAGGAAATGGGCATGGTGAATCCAGTCAACCCGAGTACTCATAGATTTTTTACTCTTAAAAGCACTAAATGATCATTTTGAAATACAGAGCTTTTCAGAGCTTCGTTTTTAGTCCTTATCAAAGACACTTAGATCATGGAGGATTAAGTAGCTCACATTTTTGTTAAACTGTGGTCATTGGTAGCCTGGGGCTTTAACTCTTAACATGCCAGAAAACTTGAGCTCTATTGGACATTGTGTGTATTATGTAGTGCATATTTGCATCTTCTGCACTGTAAACGTTTCATCACCTGACTGTATGATATCCACTTGTACGGGTCAACATCGCTGGGTCGCCATCCAAGACACGGGCCATCATCTGAAAAATAAATGACATTATTAAGAAATGAATTCATGACAGGAATAAATGATTAAATTATAATTTAACTTGAAGCAGCAGGCACCAATCCGAACAATAAACTGAGTGAATTGCTGCAATTTTGCGTAGTTTATTTGGCCAGAAATACAGATTATCATTATCATTATCATCATCATATATATCCATTATATCATCATTATCATCATTATCATCATCGCGATCATTATGATCTTCTTCTTCTTCTTCTTCACCTTCTCCTTCTCTTTCTTCGTCTTCTAGGGTGACAATACAATACTTTGTTAACGACTGACTAAAACGTTGTCTGATCGACCAAAATTATACTCGGGTTGTAACTAACAAACCGACAATCACACCCACATACCCACCCCACCCCAAACGATAATTTCCCAAATATTGATAAAACTGTTACAAGTATTATTGTATACAATTTTCATTAGCACATTCATATTTTCATATTTTTAATGCAATGATAATGTCGAACACCTTGCGTGTGACACCAACATTCAATAAAAAGAAATAGTTGAATATCTTTTTCATTTCTGCTCAGTTGATTTTGATGAATGTCTGCCCCCCTCCCCGTGTTTAATAGCATTTGAGAATATCATATTACTGAATCGTATTCTAAATGTGAGGTTAATAATAGAATTATTGACACTATCAATTACCAATAAATTCGGAATAGGAAGGCTAATATTCTATTGCCGGTATATGGTTGACTCGATGTTTCCGTAATTAACGTAGGCCTACAAATTATTGTTGATTCATCGACACAGCACTGTGTAATCCAAATAGTGTGTGGAATATTGTGCATGTAGTGAACAATAGAACCGCATACGTTGCCGTGGTATACACTTTGCATCCTATCTCTATCAATCAATCAATCAATCAATCAATCAATCAATCAATCAATCAATCAATCAATCAACCAACCAATCAATCAATCAATCAATCAATCAATCAATCAATCAATCAATCAATCAATCAATCAATCAATCAATCAATCAATCAACCAATCAATCACTGATTAATCAGTCAATCTATCATTCTATCTATCCATCATTCTATTTATCTGTTTATATATCTATTTATTAATCAGTCTATCTATCCATCTTTCTATGTATATGTTTGTATGTTTATACGTATGTATGTATGTACTAGGTGTTAAAAATAAGATTTGTCAATTTTAGTATTTAATAACACAAAAAATATACACCAGTTTATACTGGCATTGAGTATAGTTGCAGCTGAATAGTGAACATTTATGGTGAAAGTGGTTTGAATAAGATATCAATATTCAGTTTTATGTAATTCATGCTTATTTAAAAAGTTAGGGTTCAGATTTTGCTCAATATCCACCCCCTGTACAAAATTGAAACTGTACAGAAATCAAATGGTGTGTGTGAGAGTGTGTGTTCAGTCCCTACACAATAGAAACAGACAATGGCTGTGGATAGTGAATAGAGTCTGCAGTCGCCAGGCTATTTATGAATATTAATAAAGCATTATCTTCCTTGGACGGAGTCTGTGACAGACTGCATACCAATGTCTCCAATGTGCAGTCTCTGGCAGCTATTGTGTGGGGACTGAACACACACTCGCACACACACCATTTGATTTCTGTGCAGTTTCAATTTTGTACAGGGGACTGAATATTGAGCAAAATCTGAACCCTATAACTTTTTAAATAAGTATGAATTACATAAAACTGAATATTGATATCTTATTCAAACCACTTTCACCACAAATGTTCAATATTCAGCTGCAACTATACTCAATGCTAGTATAATCTGAAGTATATTTTTTGTGTTATTAAATACTAAAATTGACAAATCTTATTTTTAACACTTATATGTATTTTATTTACGTATGTATGTATGTATTTATGTACGTATGTATGTATGTATGTATGTATGTATGTATGTCTGTATGTATCTATGTGTGAATCTATCTATCTATCTATCTATCTATCTATCTATCTATCTATCTAAACATCTATTTGTTTATCTACTTAACCATATTCTTTTTCGTTATTTCTATTTACCAGATGAAAAGTAGACAGTACCATTAAGAATATTCATGTACAGTATGTGCAGTGCATGTATTCATATTTCATCATTGACCTTTGCCGATCTGGACAATTTTGGTTATCATTTTTCTTTTGAAAGATTCTACAGATTATCAATCTTCGTGTTCCATTGGTTTTGGTAACAAGTCACTGGAACTAGGATGTCTCTGCTTTTTACGCCACCGAACAAGTAAATGCTATTGCTGGAACTAGGTTTTCTGAAAGAAATATCTGTAAATTTGAACCGATTTGTGAAAAAAGAATCATTTTGCTGAGAATTAGTGTAATATCGTTTGTATTTCTTGTGTTAACTCCCTTTTTTAAAAATCAATTTTCGTTTTTTTTTCCTGGGCCGCGCAACCATTCCCGCAAGTTTTGATAGTTGGCACAGCAACCTGTTCACATATTCACAATAAAATAGTGTGAATGGGTGAAATTGCGCAATGATCACAATGGTGTAATATCAGTGGGTGTAATACCAGCTTCTATTTCAATGTCGGCCAGATCCATGTTCTCCACTTAAAATATATAAATGATCAACTGTACATAACTAACAATACAGACTTCCAGTGAATTGCTTCACACTAGGTTAAATGCACGCGTGATATGACCTAGATCATGCATGAACGCACATAAAAAATTGTTTAACGAAACAAAATTCTACATTTCAAACACAACATAAAATCACAGCTGCACACGCTTAACAAGTATTGTGTACCAAACACTGCAGGGGGAGCGTCCACTTTGGTTATGAGAATAATTGCACTCCGACAAAGTTGATGGGTATGCCTCAACACTCAAGAGAAACTTAAAATGTTGTTCAACACTTTAACTTAAATTTCAGTGCCTCATAGGTGTTCCTGAAGACCTTGACCTTAACAATTCATGCTTGTTTCACAGCAAACACTTAATTAAATTGGGATGAACATCCGATCAGTGGTTATTAAGCTATCAACGTAACGGCCTGAAAACAGAAGTGCGCAGTAATTCGTGACTCTTGACCTTTCAACTCCAAAGTCAAGTCATTTCATCATTGCGTCACAGTACATATTTGAACCAAGTTTTATTAAAATCCGATGAACGGTTCTTACGTTAATAAGGATGACAGAGAAATGTACTGAGGGCCACGGACACGTTGCCTGTGACGTATATGACCTTCGATCTTTCGACTAAAATTATCATTATTATTAAAATTATTGCCCGATCCCAGTATGATATTATACGATGAACCCAAGTTTCATGAAAATACAAAGACATAAAGTAGAAATGCAGTAGAAAACGACACGGCCCTGTAACCTTTGAACTTTGACATTTCAACACCAATTTCGTACTTAGTTAAATGGCACATATTGTTGCTTGAAAGGACAATGGTGGATACATTGAACTTTAAGTTGTAAACTCATTATGCTAATCATAACTCTCTTACTTGATACTCTTTCACCACGGAGAAATGCTTCGTATAAGGTTGTGACGTCATCATATAGCGATGCGATGATGTAATTCTGGTTCTCGTAGTCTACTAGAGGTGAAACGTGGATACGCTCTTCACCCTGTCAACAAAGATGAAAAAAAAGGATGATTATGATTTTGATTTTCACTCCATTAAATAACCATCCAATGAATGAGCTAATATAAGCTGAAATGTGAATATTTATCCCAAGTTCTGTATCGCTCTCAAAAAAAGAACAGTAGGAGGCGGTTCAATGTTGTTGTTGAAAGATGGAAATTCAATGATACAATGTTTTGCAAGGCGTGGTTGGAAGCAGACAACTAACTTAAGGGGCCATTCAATGTTTAAATTGGGATTAGATTTGAAACTGGAAAGTTGATGCATGTTGTGGTAATTTCGCAGGGCGGGGTTACTTAATAAATACTGGTTACGTACCGAGGTTCCATACAGCTAGATAAAGTTAAATTGTGAAAGTTTGGGATAGGTTTAGATAGTTTTTATAACTACAAAATAAAATACTTCTACTACCACCACTACTACTACTACTACTACTACTACTACTACTACTACTACTACTACTACTACTACTACTACTACTACTACTACTACACTACTACTACTACTACTACTACTACTACTACTACTACTACTACTACTACTACTACTACTATTACTACTACTACTACTACTACTACTACTATTACTACTTACTACTACTACTACTACTATACTACTACTACTACTACTACTATTACTACTACTACTACTACTACTACTACTATACTACTACTACTACTACTATTACTACTTTACTACTACTACTACTACTACTACTACTACTACTACTACTATTACTACTACTACTCCTACTCCTACTACTACTACTACTTCTTCTTCTTCTAATGCTTCTACAATCTATGACACTACAATCTACTACTTCTGCTACTAATATTGCTACTACTACAACTGTCACTACTACTAGTACTACTACTACTACTACTACTTCAACTACTACTACCATTCTACTACTATTGCTTGTGATATACACTAAAACTGTTCAAAAAATGATAATCAAAATGCGTATTCTTAATAAAATGTCTCATGTCAGAATCACTGTCGTCGGATATCAAAAGGGCTTTCTACATGGATTATAAAGTTAGATTCCACGACTTTGAAAAAGGTTGCAATAGACAGCTGGGCGTGTACGTAAACACAGTTTCGAGACTTCACATCCTCTCACTCATATACACCGGGAATGCGTACAGCAAACTATTCATCGTAATCCATTTACAAGCGGGATTCCACCTTCATGCTCACTGAACAGTAAAAAGAAATCCGGGATAACTTACCTCAAGAACTATAGACTGCTCATTCAAATCGATCGTGCGCTTTGTGGCCATCTTTTTAAAACCAATCTGATCAAACTTTCAAAATGAGAACAGCCCTCAGGATATCCACATGAAGTTTGCACAAGAGCCGCCACAATTCGAGCCGAATATAGGTAGCTCCAGTCCGCTTGATATCGGTCTTCACTATGAAAGCCAGGATCAAAGCAAGTTACTGGTAATCGTGGTATTTTCCTGAACAGAGTTCGGTTGGAAACTTGGTGGCATGTGGTCAGAGGCGTGTTTTTCGTGTAACTGATCCACCACAACCAACTTCACGGCAGGAAAGAGTCCATGGACCTCAGCCTTCACCGACAAAAGCTGTTGAAGTTCATCCACCGTGTCCGTTTACAT
>JZLH01S0632374.1:29129-39274 GCA_001188425.1 Eucidaris tribuloides | reverse complement strand
GTGACCTTGCAGATATTCTATCATTTGTTTGACTTCCCATTTTGACCTTTTGACCTTACATATGTGACCTTTGACCCCCAATAAATTGGGGGTCCCTGTTTATGCTATCTTACCACCCAAGTTTGGTTACAAATGGGCTTGTGTGGTTTAGAAAGTTACCGCTGCGTTTGGGCCCCTATGGTCCCTGGCCCCTGGGCCCCCCAGGGGGCCTGGTGTTCGTACCATTCCAGGAACCCTCTTATCCCCTTCCCTCTTGAGGATCCATTCCTCACAAGTTTGGCTCTAAATCCAGCTGATGTGAATGCTGAATTATTCCCATAGGAGCCCTATGATCCCAAACTTTTGCCCCCCTTAGGTGGCCAACGGGGCACCGGGCATTGTCATGAGGAACAATTAAATTCAGCACATTTATAGAGGTATCTACACACAAATTGGCTTAAACTAAAACTATTTCTGGATCATAGAGAAGAAGATGTTTTGAACACCTACTTGGCCCTTTAGGGCCCTGCCCCTGGGCCCCCAGGGGGGCCATGCGTGTACCATTTGAGGAACCCTTGGAATCCCCACCCCTAAGGATTCATTCCTTGCAGGTTTGGCCAAATCCAATCCATTGCATTTGAAAAGAAGCTGAAAATGTATAAACGTTTACGCCGACTAGCCGACGGAACGAAGCGATCGCGATAGCTCACTTTGAGCCTTTAGCTCAGGTGAGTAAAAATGGAATGCCGCTTGCATTCAAACATTACAATGGTATATTTTAGCCTCATTTCAAAGCCGCCTTGCCATATTTCCAGGCCAGGCATTCTTTTACCACCATTTGGGGCAAACCCATTTCCAGCCAGCATTTCAAGACAAGCTTTCTTGTTGTGCTTTTTGGCGAGGCCAGAGCACAATTCCCTTTGGAGGAGGACTGGGCCAATATCAAATCTGAAAGAAAAATTATACATAGGTTTGTTAAATGAATGCTGATCCCGCGGAAGCTGCATAGAATGTTAGTACATCAGATTTTGGAAGATTAGTGATACAGTGAAATATCAAAATTAGAAGGTAATAGAGGGTATTAAGGTACTAGAAAGAGCTGTTGAAGGAGGCAAGGGAGCCATCAGGTGGGTTTCCACCCTCCTTTGTTTGTGGTCTTTATCCCGTTGAAGACAAGACATGACATATCATCGTGTGTCCTGGCCAGAAAAACATTTTAGCAAATTGCTCTAAGCAAAGAGGCATTAAAGTAAATTGCTCTCTTACTAGAAAAAAATAGAAAAAAAGGAAACTTATTCCATATTTCTGCTGCCTAACATACTGATAGAAGGACCTGAAAGATCACAATTACTTTGCCATTGGTTTCACGTTACAAGCAATTTTCTGGTTACGGACTTTTGGTTAGACCATTTTTGCTAACGACTTTCTGCCAGGCGCATGACAATAACTCATTTCGAGGTCTATGGGAAATTCACATTAAAACAAGCAAAATCAAAACCGTTTTCAATGCGGTTTATGACGATAGCGTGTTTCTGTCTTGACAAGATTTAGATTCAGTTCTCACAGAGGGATGAGGTCATGAGGACACAATGCATAGGACACCACCAACCGCTGATGTGGAATTATTCAGGATCTCTTGCATGGAAAGCCAAGTTGTTATCCATCTAGTCTGATTCTCAGACCCTACTCGCCTGCAATTTCGCGCCCGAAGGGCCCAACCCTCGGAGCGCGTTGCCGAGGCGCCAGTTGCCTCCTCTGGTGCCTAGTCTTAATACCTGACATACTGACTTGCGTAATGGAGAAATAAATGAATTAACGCCTGCGAAACAGGCTAACCTTCAGCCATTATGTCTTTAATCAATAATCCTTTCCTTTGATGTAATCGATTTTTTATATGTTGCATTCTCCCTGGGATGTATTTTTAAGATCGCCATACTGCTGATCTTATATATTTAACAAACATTGTCAGAAAAACGTGAACCAGTGGACTTGAAACCTGTCAGGTCTACAGCTTTTCCAGGCTGCCCGACAATACCACCAGCTATCCCAGGTTGTTGTATTGACACGATGAACATTGCGGAACAAATACCAATTGATATCAATTCTCAATTGCAGCCCGGAAGCTTGTAGATGCAAGGTGAGTTGAGTGACACAAATAAAACAGAGCTGGAAACTAAGGTGGTACGAACCAAACCAGAGTCTCGCCTGATTTTGCAATCAATAAACGTGCAATTATGACACTTCACCCGGCTAGGATGACCTTTTGACCTCTCCTCCTCATCAACAAAAATCGTGGTATTTTCCCACTGATCGTTGTTCCGAGTTGAACAAATTTGATGCAGAAGAAACAGCATCATTTGGACCTTTTGATCCCTTAGATGACCTTATACCTCATTTCAACACACATGTTTGCTATATTTACCCAAGGATCATTTGTACAAGTGTTGAACACAATGATGTACAAAATAAAGAAATGAGAGCAAGTTAAACATGGCTCCATATTCATTTGACTTTTTGACCCCTAGATGACCTTTGACCTCATCATACTCATCACCACACATGTTGTTTAACTTATAAGGATCATTTGTACCGAAGTTTGAACATAATGATGCCCAAATAAAGAAATGAGAGCAAGCTAAACATAATCTCAATCATATTGACCTTTTTGACCCTAGCATGACCTTTTGACCCCATCATTCTCGTCAACACACGTGGTATTTACCTAAGGATCATTTGTGCAAATGTGAACACAATTGATGCAGAGAACTAAAGAATTATGAGAACACGTTAACATGGCTCATCATCATTTACCTTTTTGACCCTAATGACCTTTGACCTCATCATCCTCATCATCAACACACATGTGGTACTACCCAAGTCATTTGTACCAAGTGTGAACACAATTTGATGCAGAAATAAAGAAATTGGAAGCAAGTTAAACAAAAACTTTAACATTTTTGTAAACAGACCACAGGAATAAGATGATTACTTAGGTCTCTCGCCCGGAAACTTCTTTCAGGCGGAACAAAAAAAGCTAAAATTGCAAAAGCTCCATTATTTTTGAACAGAGGAAATTCACAAAAAAGCCTGAAAATAAACGTGAAATCAAAAAAAAGAAAGAAAAAAAAAGGCGAAATCAGCTTATAAAGCCTTGAATCTCACTCCCCTGTAGATGACGGAGTTCAAAATCCCACTGTGTTCATTTTTTCTGACCATGTTTGTTTAAAATGCTAGGTTTTTTTTTTTCTTTTTTTTTTTTTTTTTTTTTTTTTTTTTTTTTTTTTTTTTTTTTTTTTTTTTTTTTTTTTTTTTTTTTTTTTTTTTTTTTGATCAGCAGTATTACATTACATTTCCCTCTCTGAATGAATCTCTTTCGCATCATTTGAATCATTCATAATACTACATGTTGCGTTACCTGGGGGAATAGGTTATACCGATAGATGAGGGTCTGATAGAATTGAGATTTTTGTGATACCAATGGACAACAAATCCTGATTACACAAAAATCATGAATATAGCTGAAAGCATGAGTGGCCAGTGTTAATACATTTAATTTGCGCAGTTTGAGTCCTTTAGTTCTCCTCTCTTCCTCATTCTAATTCAATTTGCACAATTCAAGACACAATTTAAACTGACCTGGTTTAAAAATGTAAGAATATCCTCCATGGCTGTAAGTGTTTGATTATGTCTAAAAATTGAAGCCCTAGAATATATTGTAACTTCAAATGATTATTTCCTGACTCTAAAAAAAGATGAAAACCTACAATTGGACAGCTACGGCCATGGCCATTCATCGTTGATTTTCCGTCGTTCCATCAATTGGTATTTTACAAATCCCTCATGATGATTATTTAAATATTACTAAACCCGTTATATTAGTTGTTATCCTGATTACCATTGCAGCGTTTTGAGAAAGCTTTGATTAATTATGACGTTATTTTTATAATGTCGTGACCAAGGTACGTTTTATGGCAAGTACAAAACTTACGCAGACTTCCATCGTGTGCCAAAAATAATATTACTGGCTGGAATTATCAACGTTATCATCTCTCGTTCCACAATCTGGGAGGCTGTTTGACAACTAATGTTAGTCACATGCTTTCTTGACATCCGCACGGTTATTTAGCTGCTAAAGATGATCTAGGTGAATGATGTTTTGTGTCTGTGAAATTTGCTATTGACGGGATGTCTTAATTTTCTTCTACGATATGCGGGACTAAGAACTTTTCCGTCACCAATCAGTCAATTTTCTTATCTAATTGCTGCAAACAAAAACTTGGAGAACAGATGTGTTTTCTATCAGCAAGTATTCTTATCCAAACTGTAATTGATATATTTTAATTACCCATCTAGAGACTACGCGAACTTTTTTTCTAGAGGTTATTTGCTCAATGACCCTTACAGTCCACAAGTATTCAGTTTGACTGAGCTGACCTCTGTCCATTTCCTCCCATTGAACTCTGGCATACATCTTATACTACTTATACTCCACCTAGGCTATGTCAATGTAATGTTTATCACTGTGCATTTGCCAGTGAAGCATTAACTTTCCAAACTCTTGCTACTCTAGGATGACTTAATAATCCACTGTAGCTTAAAGAATCAAAGTTGAAAATGTTTCAAATTGAAGCTCCACAATGTAAAATTGTGTCTTTAAAGCAACCTTAAGGCAAGTTTTAGTCGTCAATAACATATAGTGGGCTTTCCTCAGTCTATTGACCTTTGGGTCTATTGCGACTTCAGACTATCAGGTTGTAACTGCTTCACACATACCTGTTAGGTTTTATTTCGCATGATTGAGACACCTGTTACCTCGTCTCCCCATTAAGAATGGTGTGTTGGATAGGCGACGCCCTCTCCTCGTGGCAATGAGGCTGGGTGGACATTGATGAATACCCCTGCAGGAAGCATGAAAAGACAACAATTTTTATACACTGTTGTAATGGGTAGATTATTCGAAATAGGTGGAATTTTTTCCAAGTGTAAATGCATTTAATTTGTTTGAAAACTTCAAATCCCGATTTTATATTGTTACAAATGTTTACTAAATCTCAGTCATTGCACAATCAGAGAACATGCAGTGCTGAAACATAGTTGGTTTATTTTACCCAAAATAAAATTTAAATGGGAAACGAAGTTATTCATACGAAGGTGAGGCACTTTGGAATTGCGTTCTTGCCAAACACACAAGGAAATGCACCTTCAAGTTTATCATTTTGCTCTTTTTTTCTGGCCGCCATATAGTTCAAGCCCTCAAACATGCTTGGTCCATTCTGTTTTTGTTTTCACTGATTGAACATTCATTTTGTTTAAAAAATCATGCTTCTTTGTTTTATAATGTGTAAGATTAACTCTTTGTATTCTGTTGCAGGGCCTACATGGAAAACAGTGCTCAACCACTGATGGAGCTCCTCTTGAAAAAGACATAAATAAATAAAAATAAAAAATAGGCCTATATAAATAAGAGAGATGCAACTTGCAATGGATACAAAATGACATTCGTACACATTATCGTTTGCCAATAGAAATGTGCCCTTATTTTCATGAAACTAATTGCAGGAAGAAGGTTTTCTGAATAATTTTATCTTATTAACTTGATTAGTTCATTTACACTGTGTGTTGTATATCAAGAACATATAGCCATTGAAAGTCATTCAATCTAAAAAAATTCATTCACACAACAAAATGAATGTTAATTTTCAGGTTTCCAGTATTGTATACAACAAAGTACCACCATAAATAGATATCCATGACTGTCTGATTAATCAGATTACACCCACTGACAAAATAGACCTTTTCCTTCTTTTCTTTTTCCGATTCAAACTAAACTTATCTCAAATATCAGACACCTGCCCGATGAGGAAAGATTAAAGAAACTCCATCTCAGCACACTAGAAAACAGACACAGGAGAGCAGATCTAATTCAAGTATACAACAAATAACATGGATAGAATCAACCCAACAGATATCTTCCAGCTTGCCACACACCAGAGTACAAGAGGACATTCACTTAAAATACAAAAACAGCGTATGCGAGTCGACGTCAGAAAATATTCATTTAGTCAAAGGGTCATCCAGGATTGGAATAGTCTCCCTCCATCTGCAGTCAACGCCACAACACTCAACAGCTTCAAATCAGAATTACGGTCTTATTTGGGTTACTAAGGGCGAATAGCCCCCTCACTCTAGCCACACTACATTTCTTTTTTTGGTACACTACCAAGATGGACTGTGCAGCACATCAGTAAATTCAGTAAGTTCAAACTTAGCAATCAGAAAAAAATAAATAAAATGTGGTTGCTAGTGGCAAGAATGTGCTGATTTTGTTTGTAACAAATTTTGTAAGCACATCGATCATAATAAACTTGAGGTAACTTATGTTTTAAGAAAGAAATAGAAATGGTTTCTGACTCTTGTGTGTTTTGAGGGGCAAAGGGGGGGGGGTAATTTGATATCTTTACCACTATATTAATAGTTTTCCCTCCTTTTCAAACTTGCCTTATTTTTCATTCAGGAATAAACTGTTTGTGACTTGGGCATACAGTTTGCATCAACGAATAAGAAAAATAAACTGTATCCAACATGGATGCAGACTCCATGTGTGAGTTATTGCCTAAAATCTGTCAAGCGACACAAGAAGGGGGCAGTTCACACCAATGCAGCTGGTTTGAGGCAGAATAAAGCAGCAACATGAGGAGGAATCGAGAGGGCTGGCCCCAACAAGTCTGCGTCAGGAAAATGCAGACTCCATGTGTGAGCCATCGCCTAAAATCTGTCAAGCAACACAAGAAGGGGGCACTGCACACCAACGCCGCAGGTTTGAGGCAGGATGAGGCAGCAACAGGAGGAATCGAGAGGGCTATCACCAGGCCCCAACAAGTCTGCGTCAGAAAAATGCAGACTCCATGTGTGAGCCATCGCCTAAAATCTGTCAAATGACACGAGAATGGGGCAGTGCACACCAACGCAGCAGGTTTGAGGCAGGACAAGGCAGCAACAGGAGGAATCGAGAGGGCTATCACCAGGCGCCAACAAGTCTGCATCAGGAATATGGCACTGCTAGCTGCCCTTCGCTCTGTTTATTGGACCTTGAAAGAGGAGCTCCTGCACACTACGAAATTTGGACCCTTGCTAGATCTTATAACCAGCCTGGGGTGTGATCATCTCAAAGAAATGAAAGTGGTAAGAACTTTATACAAAGTGAGAGAGAAAACAAAGGGAGTGATAAGCATGTGCAAGTGTTGGTAATTTAACCCTGCACTTTAATTTAAAGAAAAATTTAACTTCAGACTTAAAGATTTTGGCCAAAGTATGTTTCTACTTTTTTTTTATAAATGTATACACAATTGAAATGTTCAGCTTCAACTCTTGATTCACAGCAATCTATTTTGTTCTGCAAAGTTTGAATTAAGCACTAATTTTAATTGATGTTGCTAACACCATATTTTCACACCTTGCTTTAAATAATGTTTATAATAATTGGACTTATATCACGTTTGTAACTAAATGGGTTGATATTATTGGTGTGTTAGTGAGAAATTATAGCGTCAGGATGAAGCTTTAACAAACAAAGAGAATTAAAGGAAACACCACTACCTTCAAGGTATATGCCCTAATTAGCAAATTAAAGAAGAAATAGGACTTTATTCATACCTTAAAGCCACAGGCTTACAATGCCCACAGTTTAAACAAATGTGAACTCCATAATCCTCCATGCTGTAGTGGTCTTTGATAAGGTCTACAACTGAAGCCCTGAAAAAATTGTATTTCAAAATGATGATTTAGTGCTTCAAAAAAGTGAAAACCTACTAACACTCAAGTTGACCGGATTCCCCTGCCAATTTCCTCCCATGGACTTACTGTGTGTAGACCTAGGCTATTTTATCCTCCAACTGTTCATCATGGCATGAATACATATGAATCCGACTGGATTGCTTCAGCTGAACAACGCAGGCAGGCCAGGAAAAACAACACTTGCGATGCCTCAACTGCCACAATTCCCTGTCCTCACTGCCCCAGATCCTTCCGGGCGCGGATTGGACTCATCAGCCACCTTTGCACCCACAAATTTTGACTTCACCCTCAGAGGATGATTATACATGGTCTTCGTCGTTTCGACTGACGAACAACAGTCCAGCACCGATAAGCATACACTGTGTGGCCCACAGGCTGGCCTTGGGCGTGTTCCAAGCTAAAAGTTCTATTGAGAATGTGGTGCATTGCCAACAGGTGGTTCATCAGTTGTATGCATTGGTTTGGACTTCACACAGATAAAGATTCATCTCAGCACTACCTATTAGTTGATTTTTTTTTTCTGGTGGGGCCCATTTTGTACTCAGTAGAATATTCCCCTGCTCATGGCATGGTTTTGAACTGGTACCTAAAGGTTTCTTTTATCTATTTCATGTCACTTTTGTAGAAAGCGTTATGGGGCCCAATAAGGCCATAGTCAAGTGACCTCTGGTGTGCCCCTAGTGCAGTTACCCTACATAAGCAGTCTTCACATAATGTTTGGTAGCAGTTAATTTTGACATAATTTTTTTTTCATGGGGTCTTTACAGATGATATTTATTCTTGGCCCTATTTAAGGGCCATTTTGACCATAATTATCAAACATGTTATCTCACGGATAAACAGCTAAACTTGGTTTACATAATGAATATCATACCTAGTCATTTTGGGTGGATTGGAAGGCATTTTGGACTGATTCAATGTATAATATGGGCCCAAAGGCCCATATCTAGCGGCCTTCTGGCAGGCATTTAGCAGCAGATAAGATTTTCTTGCATGGGCCATTCTGTACTCGGCAAAGTATTCCCCAGCTTGTGGTGAAGGTTTTAAGTGGTACCTAGAATGTTTAAATATTTGTATAGGCCCATTTTGGGCTTCTGGCTGGCCCTTAGTAATGGTCAGGTTTTCTCGCATGGGCCATTCTGTACTTGGGAGGCTACATCCCAGCTCGTGGTAAAGGTTTAAAGTGGTACTGAGAATGTTTAATAAAGTCAATTTTTGGCCCTCTGTAAGGTCCCCCAGGGTCAAACACAGCAGATAGAACCTGGCAGAAATGGATACCTATATAAAGCTTGTTACACTACACATGCCTCTGAGTTCAGATATTGGTACCTTGATGATTTGAATACAACCCTATGGGCTGTCAGTCTATAGCTCTTATACTTTGCTAAAGGTTTTTAGATTTTTTTTCTTCTATATACCAGTGTATTTACACAGTTTTTAGGCATGATGCGAAAGAGATGTCCGGCCTTTAATGCACAGTGACGTATCTGTCAATGAGTACTTACATTGGGAAGCTCTGTATCAGCCAGGATGGTATAAGATGACCGAACGACACTATGACGCCCACATCAAATCCATGAACTTTGACCTTTAAAGGCCAATGGTGGTAAACAAGGTCCTGCTCTTGGCAATATTCCCACACTGGTGAAAGAATTCTCCTCCTCCCACGCCTTTTCAGGTACTTAAGATCAAAGAAAGTGTGAAATGAAGAGGTTATAAGTATACCTCGTGAACGAATTTGAATTAAAGCTTGATTACTGGTAGCATCAAGAGGGCATGATACGGAGTAATCAAAACTGCCATTTGCTTTTGCTTGTCATTGTGGCACCCAGCAAAATCCAAGTATGGGACTTAGTCTTTCTTTATTTATATTCTATACTGACAGTATTGCTTGCCTTCATGTACATGTATTACACGTGTAGGCAATACATGTATAATACTCCTACAAGTACAGGTCCTCCTTGCACTATAATAGTACAAGGAGTGCCTGTGATTTCTGACCTTCAATTTGTTTTACCCCAAAGTACATCAGTCTGTCTAAGGTGATTCAAGCTTCAGTGAAGATTGATCAGGGATGCCAGCTAGAATTTCAGAGAGGGCCTAAAAATCAACTACAATGAGCAATTTTGTACACTAACAAGAGCCCCGGGGGGCACGACGCTCACCTGAGGTCTCGCAAACTCTCTATGGTACCCACAGAAAAACATCAGTTACACATATAGTTTTGGCCCTTGGAACCTGCAGATATCTAGGCACCAAGAGAGCAAATAAACCAATTGAAAAACTTTACATCCCCTTGCCATTTAGCTGATTTTGCTAAGTTAAATTTAATTCAAACATCCGTTTTCATAAAAATAAGTTGCACACTAGTA
>JZLH01S0632350.1:37434-47946 GCA_001188425.1 Eucidaris tribuloides | reverse complement strand
GATAATATGTTGCACGTTGTTACTTTGATAGTCATGCGCTTTACATACGGAAAATAATCAGCAGTATGAAATAGTTACTGAAAAAAGACGGTGAAATCTTGTAGGAATAAATTGCCCGTCTCATTAAATCACATGATGAAATTATTGGTACCATATATCACTGTTATTAACTTCGTTTTGCGATTGTCGGCAAATTAAAACTGCACATAATAATACGCACTGGCATATCGACTCTTTCGGTCATGTATCCATTTCTACCCAGTGCACCGGCATGAGGTGAATAATAATATATCTAATTCCAATGCCGACTATATATAATTTTGGTTGGGATAATACGATGAATTCATGTGACATGATGCCGCAATCGTGTTTCATATAAATATATCAATCTTAAAATGGAATAATTGCCGCAGGGCTGCATATAAAGTACAAATTCAGTTGACTATATGGACTTGCAAAATAATATTCTGTTTAATTTCAAAGCGTGTATCATGTGAGCGTTTGTACAGTAGTTGTTTTTGCTCATATACAGATATACGTGCATGACTGTGTCTGATTCATGTGTTTAAAGGCTCCAGGTGATTATGGGCGTAATTAGTTTGTGCTAGTGTGAAGTTTTTCATCAAGAACACAGTGTGTATTTTTTTTTAAAGTTTCGATTGTGGTCGATGCACATACTTCAATTATGTTCCTTTTCCCGTTTTCCTTTGAATCAGAGACCAAATACTCTTCTGCAGATTTGCAGCGGGGAGGGGCCGAGTTTGGGTGGCGGTGGGTGATGATTATTTGGTGTGAATCATAATATGTTTCGGGATCAAAAGGGGCTGTAATGATGTGGTCGTCTTCAACAGCTACATAATAGAACTAAATAAAATGTATTCAATCTCTCGGAGCGATTAATGAAACGGTGTTAATTTGATTCCAGATACCCTGTTTTGCACACATTAGAGGGAACTGTGTCATTGGAAGTACATGTCCTCATTTTGGGTTTCTGCTGGGAAAATTTCATGGTCAAATATTTTACAACCTTGTTAATCAATTACCATCAGTATTCGCTATGACAGACAAATTTGTTATACAGCTTTGGGTGAGTTCAATTTCTAACAGGTCATACTATATATTAATGCTTGTTTCTCCTCAAGTGAGCAACTTTAGGATAAATCCTTCCTGACCTTATCCTAGACATGCACTCTATGTGTAAATTGGTGTCAACCCATTTGGTCCTTGAGATATCTTTAAATGCTCCCAATCATGTCATTGTCTTTTAAGATCAATCGACATTAGTTGACTTGTGCTTTATAGTAATTTAACGTGATTATGTATAATATATTATATCAAACTCCTTACCGCAAAAATACTGTTTAGAAAACAATGTTCAGGGCATTATTCATGTTAATCGATTAAATTTATATGTTCTTATGAAATTATATCCATTGGTTCTAACCAGCAAGGCAGCAACCTGTAATTTTCCTGATATAATTTCTACCAGACTCGAGTCACACCTTGCTAAGGTTGGTGCTGGTCTATACGTCACCCAAGCTTCTGCCATCGGCTATCGGCATCGCGTCGCACTACAGGCCTACGTATACCAAAGCCATGAAGTGTCGCACTTCACACCCCGACGTAAACGTACAAAGCCCTGAGGACTTTTCCGCGTTGCTATCCTTTAGAGGTGGGACGCGAAATAACAGCGAGCTCAAAATACAGAAAACTGACTTTTAGACGAGCCAGTTGTTGGGTTGTACTATGATGGTGTCTTTACTGCTATTATACCATGGCCTGAATCAATTAACGTTTACTTTAGGGACTTGAAAGATGGAACCATATGCACTGAACTACGAACTACCGATAAAAGGGCGATCGGAAATATCACTTGGACTTGACCATTGGAGCATGCGCGTGCGCCGGGGATAGAAAAGTACACACCCCTGGATTCGGTGGCGGAATCAACACATTTAACAAAAGCGGGAAAGATGCTTCGGGCCTCTCTTGGCAGCACAGAACTTTTGAAAGCGACACCTTACCTGTCAGACGATGTATGATATGTTTATTTTGACGAAATTTTCAAGGGATGCGTGCTTCGAAGCGATATGTTTTGTACGATGAGCGATGGCGGTATTGGTCTGATGGGGTCTTATGTGAGGTTGGGGTTTGTCGTCTGCTCAAACTTGATCGTCTGCGCATGACTTTGAATGGAGCTAATACTTTCCTCCAGTCAGAATCGATATTGATAGCAATCGATGTTACTCGTTCGATATAGGCCATGCCCGGGGAGCGACCATGCATGTAGAGAAAATGGCTGACTAAATCATTACCATGCGTATTTCGTGTATTCCGCGTGTATTTTAACTACAAATACAGAATTATGTCTTGTCTTTTTCATCGACGTATAATAATAATAATATCACCGTTCTTATATAGCGCAAAATACCCTTGACAGGATCTCTACGCGCTTAGAAAAAAGAAATGCGATAATAAGAAGGAAGAAAAAAAGTACGTCGATCACTGATTCTCAGTGCGAGTTTTACGTAGTAAAAGTATGGGACTTGGGTGCGGTATCGAACCTACGACTTCCAGACTGATGAACACTTTTCTTGTAAACACTAGGCCAAACCGGAACGGTGGTTAAGGCATTTAATTTGGTTTAGCTATAAGACTCCGAATGGTACATGAGTAAATACCACTGTAATTGTGAATAATGGGTGCTTTATACGTCGGAGAAAATTAATAAGAAAGGAGAAATAGAGGGGAGGGAAGAAGCAGAAAAAGAATGTGCATTGAGAAGATGAAGAAGAAGAAGAAGAAGAAGAAGAAGAAGAAGAAAGAGAAGAAGAAGAGGAGGACGACGAGGACGAGGTGAAGGGAAAGGGTAAACAGCCAGTGATAACTATAATAATTCACATTGTCTTTGTGTGTGGATGCGTTATTTTTGTTTGTTTGTGTGCAACGTGCACGCAAAGTCAATAATATTTGTTATTTGGAGATGGAAGTTGAATGCGGTCATGATTTGAAGGAAATTGCTTTTCCGTATGATTGACATGACGGATGATGGAGGCAATGAAAGAGAAGACAAATATTATTACGGATGCCTTAAAGGATCATGTATGCGGTAAATGAAAACTCCACATGTCAAGGTAGCTGGGGTGAGATTTCTTTTGGCAATAACAATGATCATAACAATTTCCCATTTTCTTTCTTATTTTCTCGGTAATAATATTGGCTTGATCGATATCATAATGTTAATCATCATTTTCTTTTCGTCTTTTTTTCCCTCCTTTTCGTCGTCTTCTTCTTCATCATCTCCTTTTTCGTTGTCATCTTCTTTGGCTCTTCCTTCTCCTCCTCTTCCTCTATGTTTGTGACGAAATCTTCTAGTCTCTCTTGGGCTCTTTGCTATAAACTTTGAATAATGTAGATATTGAATATCTTCAGTGTTAAGTGAATACTAGTGATTTCAACAATGTGAAAATAATTCTTCCATAAAAATCGTTGCTCAATCAGGCTCCTTCACATAAGGTACTTTAGCTTACTTGACCTTCACGCCCTATAGTTCTCGTATATTGGTTGTTGCGGGTACATGTATACTCTTTAAGCATTTCTGTTTTCAGCTCAGTAGTTCTCAATAATTTTAAAGGTCCACAATCGGACAGAATGTGACACTGAATTATATATAAAATTGAAACACAATTCTTCTCGGAGTACTAAACAGTTTAGCCTTGGTTTGTGCGAAAAGAATAGCTAAGTTTTACGTTTAGGCGTGTGCACTCTGCCATGCACAGTGTAAATTCATAATTACGGATATGTGGCTGTATATTAAGGCTAGTTCTTACCAACTGCGTCAGGCAAAGAAAATAAATATTTTCTATGACTCAATCGCTCGGCGACGATGTACCTTTAAAATCTGCTTCGATTCACTGTCCCAATATCGTCCCGTCAAAAGATTGATATACATTCAGCGCGGCATCATGCCGCTCTTCAAAAAACACAATATCTTCTGGCGGACGTTCTGTGAATGCCGCCCAAACGCGGTGAATAACAGTCGATTGGAAAATTAAACTCGAAAAGGCAATTCGCCATGATACTGAATCAGAGAGTGGTTTCAACGATCGCTGGAGGTAACGTAGCGAAATTACGCTCTCAAAGTCACAATGTGAGACGGGAATGGTGCAGAGATATTGCGGCTCACCAATGTGTAGATAACGCTATTATTTCAAGATATATATTGGAGGGGTATATCATACCAATTCTTGTATGGGCGTACACTGAGTGACTGACAAATTTCAGGTGCGGATACAGACAAGGTGCCAGAAAGGGTGGGGCGTGGGACATGACGTCTTAGGAAACAATAACAAGAACAATAACAATTAATTCCAACAACAACACCAACGACGACGACGACGACGACATCTAGAATGGACTGCTACATGGGCTTTGCGATGTGTCAATTTGAAGAGCATTAACAAATTTAAGTTTTTGACACATTTTGGTCACCAGCAAAATTATCATTTTCATAAAGATGATCTATGGGGCCTCGGTAACTGTGCTGCTTATAATACAAATTACATGTATCTCTCACTATAAACCTAATCTTGAGTTTATTTCATATCCATAAATAATGTTTGTTTTAGATTATTGTTTTACATGTAAGTAGGCCCTATGTCGTTCTAGTTTCTGATACACATGTACATTTGAAACTTCCATAGAAGAAATTATATCAACCTTCCTCCTTCAGTCCATTATTCAAACTTTACGCTCTTTTGAATGCTTTTGCATCTTATTAGAAATGGCCCAAATCATTCTAAATCATAATTAATTTAAGTATTTTCAGTCAAATGAACAACAATAAGCAAACAAGCAATTCAGCAAACAAACAAACGGAAATAAGAGAAATATGCAATTCTAGCTGGTTCATATCAACCCAATTAGCGGAAATTTGTGTACAGTGAATCATGGGTATAAATGTTTGGCTAAATTTCTCAAATACTTTCACACAAGTATAGTCTACAATAATATTTCTTGTTATTTTGAGTGAAAGAAGATTAGAAAGCGTCTTTAACGCGGTAGACACTCTCCAAGTGCGAAAATCGTATGAGAAATGATTTCCTTTCCCCCTCGGAGGCCGCTTAGTTCCAATTGCGTCAACTCAAATTGCAAATATCCTGGTTTTATTGGTCTCGGTGTACCCACGGCAGTCGGCAAGTGTGTCAAATTGATTATTGTAATAATGATATCTCGAGAATGTTTATTTAGTGCTGGAAGAAGATAACGATTTTTTTTCGCGATCAGGATATTTTGGGAGCAATCGCCGAGATCTAGGTCTTCAATAAAAATACGCGACATTTATACATGGACGTGCAAGCATGACGCCGTCGCCGAGTGCCGAAAATCCGAAAATGGGATCTGGCCTTGCTGTGATAGGACGGATAAATATTAGAATTTGAACAAATGGGAAATGACAAGATTTTGAATAGAATATACTTTTTAAAGTTATTGCTGTGAAAATTTAACATAAACTCATTCATTTCCTCACAGTTGTACAATAAGAGAAGGCTATGTTTACCTTTCTATACTTGATCAACTTCTATCAGGGCTGGAAATTAATTCAATACTGGTAAATCAATGCTTGTCTCTCCTCCAGTATATAAACGATATCAAGACAAATCCTTCCAGCCTGAATATACACACACTCACACTCTAGCCAGTGTATGTATTGGTATATAATTATGTTTCAACTCATTTTATTCAATTGAGGCATCTTTTTTACTTGTACACACTCTCGGCAGTGTATGTATATTGGTATGTGTTTCAACTCATTTAGTTCACGAGGTCTTTTTTTTTTACTTCTCCTGTTCATTTCACCGCCCTTTAATTTGTCAGGTAACCGATATAAAGTAACGAGATTAATGGTCGAGATCTAGGACTTAATGAGTTTGCGATATACATGCATGGACGCAGTATCGATGCCGCCAATCACGAAATAATGTGGCTATAGCGGTTTATTGGCTTTTTGGTCTACATCGAAATGGCCTCCTCCCCATTCTGTCAAGTTCGATGCGCCTGAAGCATCCAATTTTCGATAAAACCTACATTTAACCTAGTTTGAAACCATAAACGCCAACATGAGTCCCAATCCATAAACCCACATCCTAAACCCTTCTAAACCTCCAAATCTCGCGGTGTGCTATTAGTCGTAATGAGAAATAGACCGAACGAAAATTTGCTGTGCATGGTAACAGGAACGAATATTGAAATTGGGACATCGTTTGTGGGAGCAGCCAAATAGGTTGAATTCAAAACTTTCAGGATGGAGATGAGAGAGAATTTACAGAATTTCAATAAACTTTGAAGCCCACAATCATGTTTAATTCATAGACCATCTAAATTGGTTTATGTGATGAAATGCTTTGTTTTAATTGCAAGCCATTAAAGAACGAGAGAGACTGAGCTCTGAAATTAGTGTTTCCAACTCCGCACCTCTCCACGAAAAATCCTGCATTATATTACAAAATAATGTGCAATTTAATCTCGAAAACTTGCAGAGTTCGTTCAAAAGTACCTCTCTCATGTAGCTAAATACACATATACTGTTATAAACCATACATTTAGAATGATAATTTTCTTATTTTGATGGTATTGCGCAGAAATAGGTGATTTGTTGTAAAAATACATTTTTTTTTTACATCTGTTATACCGACCGATTTTGTTTTTTAATCTGGTGGATGAATTTCATTCTAACAAGCAAGTATTCAATACGAACAGTTGCAGATGCATTTCTGTTGTTTTGTGTAAGATATCCATTTTACAAAAAATATAGAAATATGTATAATTTGTTAATATGAAATTAAATTTAGTTAACTTCTGTTGTACTAACCGACTCCCTTTTTTTATCCCACTTTTCGTATTTAAGAACAGTTCAGATGCATGTCTGTTGTTCAATGTACACGATGTCCATTTTACGTGCATTTGTAAGGGGCCAGGTCATGCCGAACTCTGTAAAATGAGTAATAGTGAATTTGATATCAAATTGTATATGAGTGACATCATATCAGACGAACTACTTGGTATGCCGGACTGAATCTGGCGGGAAATGACGGCCAAAAAGAGTCCACGTGCTCCCCACAATGATAAAAAAAAAACCGTCGGCAGACGATAGAAAGGGCAAAAAACATTTTTGATTACGAATTGAAAATGGAAAACAAAACCGTAATTGATGACTAATATGAAGCGGTCCGTTTGTAGTCTACCGACCCAATATCGATGTTATTTTAGCCCCGCATTGTGAAGCCTTGTCTCGGGGTTTTTAAGAGATTGAAGACTAATTATGGCTCATTTAATGACTCAAATTTAACGTGGATTACGTCACCCGTGCGGTGCAGGTATAGTAAAGTAAAGTCCCCCCTATACACACGGTCATTCGATCAAAGCTCGTAGATAACTAATCAAATTGGCCCGATATTGCGCGTTGCTAAGCACGCACGCGGTCTGCGCCATATTGGATACGAATTACGGGGGAATGCCTGACTCAAACGAAGATGGATGGAGACAGTCATTGGAAATGAATATGCACATTCGTAATGTTTTGAATCATGTTGAGTCGTTGCTCATGAAATATGCAAGACGGGTTGCGTATATACGGCCGTGATATTTTCCAAGGCGAGTGCAGATGTTGGGAGGGGTCTTGGATTTTTCTATACATGTATGTTTGGTATAGGCCCATATGACAGAAAAAATATACAAATATGAGGGGAAACGTTCTTGTCGGCGTGGATTTCATTAAATTGTGGATTTTATTTATTATTTCATATGAATAATTTACATTTTTGGCACTGGCATGTATTAATCCCCCAGTCAGCAAATTTAAAGGATCATTCAATAGGAAACTGTATGCGGATACAAATTGACACGTTAATTCTTATCAAGCGACAAAAAAAAAATCGAGAAAACAGCAGCTTATGGGGAAAATTGGAATGGTCGCTCAATAATTTTGACTTCTTAAAAGTAGGCCCCTACTTAATTATCGTTTTCAACTGCAAGTTTTTCAGGGATTCATTTTCAGACCTTATCAGAGACACTGGTAGCATGGGGGATCATGTAGCTAAGATTTGTTTAAAACTGGAAACATTGTTTGACAATGCATTTAAAGGTCATACATTTACCAATACTATAGTGACGTTTATGGTCATTATACATTACAACATTTGGGACTTTTTTTTTCTTATCATCTATTGGTAAGGGCTCCCATTTTGATGAACTAGTTTAAGAGTGTATTTGCGAACTCTATCATCTAATCTAAATGCATCTTTAAGTGGGATATTACTTTGTATGTGTCACATGAAATATCGTTCTGACATTGCTAGCTTAAGAAAGTGTTACCGAACAAAGCGGGTATCACCCCACGATCAGATACCAAAATTATTTCATACCAGAATAGAGGACTGAAAATTGGAACAGTTTTGAATGGATGGTAAGGAGGAACCCCCTTTTTATATTTGCAATAACGGGTCTCTGATTTTTTTTTTTTAATGTAAAATATAGAAATTAGAATATACTGTTTCCAAAAACCTTTGTTTTTGTGGGTTGGGGGAGGGGTGTCATTTTTAGGGGTGAGAGTCACGGACCGTTCTAGTCTATGACACTACGATAAATGTGTATGTGTTTGTTTTTGTGTATTTGTGTGTACATGTGTTATGTGTGTTAGTGTTTATATGTGTGTGTTTGTCTGTGTTTATGTGTGTATTTGTGTTTGTATGCGTGTGCATGGACGTATATTTTGTGTGTATGTTTGTGTGTGTATGTGTGTGTGGGGGATGCGTGTATGTGTGTGCGTGCACTTGTGTGTATGTGTGTGTGCGTGCGTACTATATAATTTGCTTGCAAGCTGTCAATAAGTGTATGTACTTTTTGCAACTCCTTTGAGTGATATATTATAACGGATGAACGTACATGTAGCACAAGGTGGTTTGTGCAGTAGCTATATAAAGATAAACAAGTCTAAATTTGGTCGTCATAAACTACCGTAAGGTGTAACAACGTTCATTGACCCACTTTATTTTGATGATGATTAAAAAGCCACTGTATTCATTATCTCGTGCCGCGATCTCGTCTGTGTTCAATATTGTAGTCTCTTCAAAATACAAACAAAAAGTAAAGAAAAATACCTTCTGCAAAAACACCGCGGATCGCGGTAAGTGTAAAATAGCTCATTCTGGAGCGTTCGGGTCGGGGCACTGACCGCATAAAATCTGGCAAAGCGGCATTAAAATTCGGCTCTGTTGTTTGCTGAAGCTTGAAGTGACATGCATATACGGGGAGCAACTTGTGCAGCTTCTTATTTTTACCCGAAACCTTGCCTTTACTGTCGATTTCTTTTTCGGTGAGTGGAGGTCGTTTCCTAGAGATTGTCTTCGCTGGTGTGTTAAAAGTGGTGTATTAAAGGTGGTGTATTAAAGGTGCTGTATGTAGAAACTGGCGATTAATCCACCTAATTTATCAGACTTGTTTATGAAGTTTTGATAACAAAAATCTGTATCAAACAGTATATACATGATATGCTTATTTTCACTGTGAGTCTTGGATAGCTTTTTTTTTGTGAATTGACAAACCGGGACACAAAACTGCAAGTTTCGTCTACCCACTACACATGTATTGAGAGTGTGTATGTTTGATACGTTTTTGAATATATTTAAATCGAAGATATACACGACTTTAACGCATTTTCATGCATGGTTGTGGTCCGGGGGGGGGGGGGGGTACTTGCCTAGTAGTAAGGTGAACGGGAAGTGTGCCGCTCTAATAGGTGACTTTTTCTGAAAAAATCCTTAAACATGGGTATGGTTTTTGGGAAAAAAATCCTTAAACATGGGTCATGATTTTGAAATCGTACGATTTACACTAGATATTTTCGCCTGTTTCATCGCTAAAATGCTAAAAAATTCCACTTTTCTTCACAAAAACCCTTAATAATAGGTACCATTTTCCGCCAAAATGACCCTTAAAAAAGGGTCGGGTTTTTCGACTTCAGTGGCACACCCTCGTCGGAACCAAATCTGAGTACCCCCCCCCCCCCCCGGGTTGTGGTACTTGTCAGTACAAAGCAGCAACTTCAGATTCTGACTCACTGAGTTTATGTATTATCTACAGTGGCGACCGAAAGTATCGTCACGTTCCGAACGGCTACAAACGCGATCCCAGAAACGAATTCGTTTCAATAAAAGCAAGGCATGCATTTACTACACTGCATGGCTTATTTGCGTTTCAGCGCGTTTCAACATCGTTTCATGAAACGCGTTCGCGTTTGAAACGTGACGATACTTTCGGTCGCCATTGTATATATTTCATTTTCGTATCATCTTTAGAAAAAAAACAAACACCCCAAAATGTGCACATAATTTATATGACCTTAACTCATTTCCAGTATATGACATGTACAAATTGTATAGACTTTCGTTGAGTCGAAAAATATTACCAATGTATCAACCAGTGCCTTTAACCGCGGCCGGCAAGATGGTCGGA
>JZLH01S0632350.1:20609-34853 GCA_001188425.1 Eucidaris tribuloides | reverse complement strand
CCTTTTGAAGTTGCAAAAATTCTCTGAAATGTAATGTCCGTAACGCTGGAATTGCCCATATGTCTTCTTCTTTTACTCTCGGCCTTTCATTCATTCTCTTCACTTCGAGTCCTTTCAAAATGTTCAAGGTTTCTCCTTGCATGTTGCACCCGTCCCCGAAAACATAATTATTGCTTCTTTATCATCGAATATTGTATTTACAAATGTTTGTTTCTATCAAGACATGTGGGCGGCATTATTCTGCATATAAATATTTCTGTTGATCTACATGTTCAGTTCTTCATGGATATATGTTTTTTTATGTCTTCGTGCTTGTCTTTCAGTGACCTTTTGCTGTTATTTAATTCATTAATTATAATAGGACCTACGTAGATTTTGTTTTGTACATGTAGATGTAGATTTTGCCCTTTTGACACATTTTGCACTAATTTAACTTCATTTCAAATCAGTTTTAATACTGACAATGCGGATAGTGATCTTTGTAACGTCATGCACTGCTGCAGATGTGTATTTTATCAATTAATAATTATCATGATTAAAATTTTGACGAAGTCAGCCCGTGGACTTCAGGATCACCCCTGGCCGGGGGGGGGGGGGAGTTGGAGGGCAAAAATACGAGGCCTGTAACAGATGGTTAACCACTGTGATATTTTGTTTGTGTGTGTTTTGTTTGTGGGCTACACAATACCTTATATAATTACCATGGTTATGAAAACATAATCACTCAAAAACACACCAACAGAAGATGATGAATGGAATAATTGAAATTTAAGAAATGATACACGCATCATCAACGGTCTATGACCAATTGCAAAACTGGGGACACTGCTGAGAAAAAAAAATCACTTCATTTCGTCCGATTCCTTATTTTTATTCTATATTTATTGCCCTTTATTTTTGCGTCCAAAGTCACTGGCGTGCATGTATACGTCCATGCATGTGTGTCTCATTTCTTTTCCCCTTTCCCTTTCCCGAATTATACCCGAGGTCTTTCTCTGCACTCGAATGTCAGCCCGACATTTTTTTTACAAGTCCCCTTTTCACCGTCAACAAAAGACCTGACTAATATTATCCCGCCTGTACCTAAAAGGCGGAGGTAACGATATAAGCGGGATATTAAACAGATGAACTGAACTCTATAGGGCGGTGTGTGCTTGTACATTGTATACTTGTATCCCGCTGTACAGTCTGTTTTGAAAAGTCAATGTTTCTCTCAATCTACCCCTTTTTTTCTTCGAGATCAATGTCATTAATCGGGCTTTACTCTGAACCGCGCCGATTCATAAAAGGCGCCGCGAGTTCCATCGCGCTTAACGTTTCTTGAATCTTCCGTTTTCCCCCGGGGGCAGCGGATATCACTCGTTCCCGAGGCTAAATTTTGCGCGCCAAAAACGGGGTAAAAAAAAAAAGAAGAATCGTTAGAACGTTTGCGCCACTGAATTGAAAAAAAGGGGGCTCAGTAAGCTTGTAATAAAGCGCACCGAAGGATAGAAAGGTAAAATATGTAAGCATGATTCATTTTAAAAAATTTGCCCCGGCGGCATTTTGCCGTGCGCATGCACGATCTGAACGTGCAGTACTAAAGGACAATTGCCTTTAGTCCCGGCTGTGAATTTTATTGCAATATTTGAGGAGATGAGAATGATACTATAGTAGTTCGAGTTTGTTATGACTAAATGAGACTCAAATTATTGCTTTAAAAGGTGTGATTTTTTAAAACATACATGCCAAGGCGGAGTGAGAAAGGAGATGGGAGTCTTTGAGCTAATTTGTATTGTGATAGTGCAAGTGAATAAAGCATAATGCAGTGCATTCGTACAAATACACACAGATACAGAGAGACGCGTACACACGTAGAGGCCTACAGTACGTATAAAAGTGTTCACAAACAGACACAATCGGAGAGACGGTGTTTTGTTATTTCCGTGCAATCGGGTTTAGGGCCAATTTCGTCAAATTGTATACCCGTGAAAAGACTGATTTTATGCAGAACACAACAAGGGTGTAATGGAGACATACCAACGATTGTCATTTTATTGGGTTATTTAGAAGAGATTTAGGGGATTAACTACGATTGCCAGAACTCGCGTCAATAGTACGTTTGATCGGTGGAATAATAGCCCAGCATTACAGGTGCAATTTCACGCAACACAGTCGGTGCCTTAAAGACCCAATAAATTGTAAATAAGTGAACACAATTGGAAATATAAAAGCGGCATTATGTCATCTGAGCGTTTATCTGAAGTTCTGAACCACATGTAGCGGTCGACTCTATTTTTTCCTATCTGACTCTTGTATTATTGTGCCTGATTTAAAGTGAATGATAGAAGCTATAAGCTAGCTTATGCACTTTAAATTCGATCGTCGTTTTGTTGAGGCGTCCACAGTTTGGCTTTCAATATAATGAAATACCTGGACATAATCTGTTCGCTATTTAATCGAGTTAAAAGTTTGGAATTTATCCAGTTATTGAATAGGTCATGAGGAAAGCGATATCTCTACTCCACACTTACACAGGCCTACCGTATATGTGTTGACAGGTTTACAATTACTAGGGCCTATTATTTCCCATGTTGTTTCACATCCAACCAAGATTTCTAGGTGTAGTATTCGGATGGGAGTTGGGGTTCGTTCGGATGGGGTTATGGCTTAGTTTGGGATTTGAATTTGGGTTTATATGCACCCTTAAAGTGATAGGCTAACATTGTGTAGCTTCAATTTCAAAAATTGTCTAACTTTGATAACTGAGCTACATAGTAGTGTTTAACGACACTATATAACTTTGTGGAAGCGTAATTTAAAAAAAATTGTCAAACTTTGCTATCTGACATATCTGGTAGTGTTTGGATGGACAAATAAACACCCTAGAACACAAAATTTTAGAGAGTTATGCGGTCACTCATAAAATATATACAGATCGAAATCAGCACATGAATTAAATATCAGCTGATAGAAAATTCTGCTACACAGCGGTCTATGGAGGAAAACGGGAATGGTAGCTCAATGATTTTCACTTTTTAGAAGCACTTAATGATCGTTTTAAACTGCAATTTTTTCAGGACTTCATTTTTAGACTTATCAGAGACACTGGTAGCATTGGGAATCATGTAGCTCAGATTTTAAAACTGAAAACAGTCTTATGCGATGCCTTTAAATGGACAAATAAACACCCTAGAATACAAAAGTTCGGAAAGTTATGCTGCTAGTGGCAAGGTATGCATGAATAAACAATTAAAACTCCGGTGGATGATAAAATAGCCTAGATCTGCGCACAGTAAGTCGGTGGAAGGAAATGGGCAAGTGAATCCGGTCAATTTGAATGCCTGAAGATTTCCACTTTTTTAAAGCATCATTTTGAAATACATTTTTTTTCAGGGCTTCATTTTTAGACCTTATCAAAGACACTTGCAGCGTGGATGATTATGTAGCTCACATTTTTTAACTGTGGTAAATGTTAGCCAGTGGCTTTAAGGAAAATATATGTCTAATGCGTATTCGGTAAACGGGTAGATGAAAATGGTGTGTAGACCGACACGCCACTTAGCCTATACAATTTACAAAAATATAAAAAAATACAAATACAAATATCACCACCCTTGTACATGTTTTTTTTTTATATGTCATTACAAAATGTAATTCCCGCTGGCCTGTAAGACTTGTTTGTGTGTGTGTGTGTGTGTGTGTGTGTGTGTGTGTGTGTGTGTGTGTGTGTGTGTGTGTGTGTGTGTGTGTGTGTGTGTGTGTGTGTCGTACGTGTGTGTGTCGTAGTGTGTGTGTGTGTGTGTGTGTGTGTGTGTGTGTGTGTGTGTGTGTGTGTGTGTGTGTGTGTGTGTGTGTGTGTGTGTGTGTGTGTGCGTGTGCGAATTTTGTATATGGGGTATGGGCAATATAGAATATATCTAATAATCCAATTTGAAATTTGGCCGAAAATGCTGGACGTTGACTAAATTGATTCTCAGGTGTAGTATTCCTCTGGTGTGTATTCCGTGTTGCAGCTTGAAATGCTTTGAATCTACAATTTGATCTCTTCCATCCAATTCTTGTTTTATTGTAGAGGCGTGTCAGTATTCAACTATCATTTCTACACAACTGCTCACAAAAGTACATAACTGGAAATAAATGAAGTGGGCGGTGGAGAAAGATGACGTGGTTACGCGAAGCCATATTTCGTTCTATCACGTTGACCAAAATATTCCTCTTTTTTTCCCAAGCCACTGCAAATATGAATTTCTAATAGAAATCCAATTCATAGCTTATTGGGAATATAAATATACTACTCGATTCAGTCATAGGATTAGAGCACGTTTGTAACAACCGCAGACAATTTGTATATAAAGTGTATGAATATCAGTTTAAAATTCACAATTTCTGTTTACTCGAGATCCTCTATTTGACATCAACGCAGCTCTGCCTACACGTAGGCAGTCGGATTTACAAATATGCTTTTTAAATTAGTATGTCGTTACAAAATACACACCCCATGAATTATGAAAGCGATTTATTTATAATGCAGAGTCTTGTTAGATTGATAAAAATATAGTGTTTACATTAACCACTACCATATTTTTGTTGCGTATGTATTTATGTGTGGGCGTACTACACACTGTGTGTGTAAAGACGCTTATGGGAATATAATGTGTATTATTTGAGACTCCATCACTAACCGTGTCGCTTTTAAGAAAACAGTAAAGTACGTATCTGAGAATACTGACACACACACACACACACACACACACACACACACACACACACACACACACACACACACACACACACACACACACACACACACACACACACACACACACACACACACACACACACACACTATAATCACCATTAAATTTCTCCACCCTACGGCGTAGATAACTGGACAATTGTTGACTATAAGTATATACGCCATAAGATATTACCCTTTTATATTTGCAATAGCGGTCTCTGATTTTTTTTTTTTTTATGTTAAATATGAATTATAGATATACTGTTGTTCCAAACTTGTTTTGTGGGTTGGGGGAGGTGTTTTTTAGGGGTGAGGTCAGGAACCGTTCTGTCTTATGACTACGATGATGTGTATGTTTTGTTTTGTGTGTGTGTGTGTAGTGTGATGTGTGAGTTGTGTGTGTGTGTGTGTGTGTGTGTGTGTGTGTGTGTTGGTGTGTGTGTGTGTATTTGTGATATACCTGTGTGTGTATGTGTGTTGATTCGTGTTTATATGTGTGTGCATGTACTTGTGTGTGTGTGCATGTGCGTGTGTGTGTGTGTGTGTTTGTTGTGTGTGCGTTTTGTGTGTAGGTGTGATGTGTGTTGCCTGTATGGTGTGGTGCACGTGTGTGTATGGGTGTGTGGTGCACGTGTGCTGTTGCGTGATTTATGTACTTTTGCTGCAAGTTGTTTATGTTACTTTTCTTGCAGTTCTTCATATCAATTGTGTGTTTTAGTGATAGGCTACATTGTGGAGCTTCAATTTAAAAAAAAATCGTCAAAGCTTTGAGTATTTGAGCTACATCAGTATGGTGTTCAATGGAAATAAACCCTAGATACTAAAGTTAGGAAAGTTGCTGCAATGGAGGTATGCCATGAATAACAATTTCTTACTCCGGTGGTATTGAAAATAGGCTAGATCTGACAGCTAATTGCTATGGAGGAATGGCAGGCGTGATTCCGGTCAATTTGAATGTTGTTAGTTTTCATTTTTTAAAGCACTAATCATCATTGTTAAATACCATTGTTTTTTTCAGGGTTATTTTTGACTTTTATCAGACATGGTAGATGGAATTATGTAGCTAAGTTTTTTACCGTGGTAAAAGATAGCATTGGCTTAAAGGATGAAGTAGCAAAATGGTGTTTATGTGAAGCTTTATAAAGTAACAAGTCTAAATTGGTCTGTATAAATACCGTAAGGTGTAACAGTTCATTTGACCACTTTATTTTGATGATGATTAAAAGCCACCGTTTCATTATTCGTTCCGCGATCTCGTCTTCTGTGTTCATATTGTCGTCTCTTTCAATACAAACAAAAGTAAGAAAATACCTTCTGCAAAACACGCGGATCGCGGTCGGTAAGTGTAAAATAGCTCTTCTGGAGCGTTCGGGTCGGGGCACTGTCGCTAGAAATCTTGGCAAAGCAGGCATTAAATTCGGTTCTGTTGTTTGCTGAAGTTTGAGAGTGAGAGATTATACGGGAATTGTGCAGCTTCTTATTTTTACCCGAACCATTGCCTTTACTGTCGATTCTTTTTTTCGGCGATTTGGAGTGTCGTTTCCTAGGTTGTCTTCGTGGTGTATTAAGGTGCTGTATGCAAAAACTGGCGATTATCACCTAATTTATCGACTTGTTTATGAAAGTTTGTTACAAAATCTGCTCAGAACGTATATACATGTAGGTTTTTTCATGGGTGCTTGGATAGTTTTTTTTTGTGGATTGAAAAGGCCAAAACTGAAGTTTCGTTCTACCGATGAAAATGTATTGAGAGTGTGTATGTTTGATTAGTTTTAGCATTTTCCTGGTTTGGTACTTGTAGGTGGTATTGTCCGCACAAGCAGCAATTCTGTTCTGACTCACTGTTCTTATTGAGTGTTGTAGTTATCTACAGTGGCGACGAAAGTAGTCGTCACGTTTCGAACGGCTACAAACGCGATCCAGAAAACGATTGTTTCATAAAGCAAGGATGCTTATACCCTGGCTTATTTGCGTTCGATGGTTTGAACGTTTTCATGAAGCGTTCGCGTTTGACGTGACGATATTTCGGTCGCCATTGTTATCTGTTGATTTATTTTCGTATCATCTTTGAAAAAACCAAATGTGCACATATTATATGACCTTAATCATTTCCAGTATATGACTGTTTACAATTGTATAAACTTCATTGAGTCGAAAATGTTTTACCAGTGTATGACGATGCTTTAACTGTTTAACCGCGGCCGACAAGATAGTTCGAAGTGAACTTCTGGATGTGGTTAAACTTGACTTCCGCGGGAAGATTGAATCCATGATCTCATTATTCGGCGGCCTAAGGGCCTTTGACCGACGGATGCACATGGCGGCGGGGCGATATTGCTTTTTCCTCCGTCGTTTCTCGTTGCAATTCAGACCATCGTTGTTTAGTTGTTTGTCTCGGCGACACTCAGGCGACATTTGTTATTTGCTATCCATAATATGGGCAATTCCGAAAATGGTTAACCAGGGTGGAAAAAAATGAAATCAAGGCAAACTTTGTTTTTACCTGGAAAGTATTCAGGAAGGGTCACATCAAATGACTGGGATTGAAAATAATTGCGGCTTCAAGTGGAAAAATTTTTTTGACGTATTGAAATAAAGTGATTATGTAAGGGACATTGCAGTAAATTCAGTGTGTTTTGCAGTTATTTCTTGTAATGTTTTGAAAAGTTGTCTTAATGGATTGGGAAATTATTCTTTGCAAAATAAAGCTGAGGCTCATTTTAATCATCCGTGGATACCGCAATGATAAATCTTTTCTGAAAATGCTATTTAATTTTTCTGATTTTCCTCTCGCTGGAAGTGTAATGTCCGTACGTTTTCGATATAAAAGTTTTTTACAGTACACTATGTTTTGTTCCAATTTGTTTAAATTCAATGCAAAGCTAAATGTGATATACACACTATCCGAATTTTTTCGAGAGTTTGGATTTTTTCATCCAAAAAAAGCGTTACGGATTACAACCAACGCGTTACGGACATTAACTTTGGTCCAGTGTGCTGCCCATGATTAACAGTCCAAATACTTGTTTGGCATTACACGTATTGATTTAAACCATAAAAGGTGTGATATTTGTATAAGTTAGATACCTTGTATTATATTAAATTATGTAGCATTACTTTGTAACAATTGCATATTTCACTTTTGGATTGGACTAATCCTTCTACAGCTTGTTCATGTACTTGTACTACTCCCTTGCCCTCTCCTGATCGTTTGAATGGCTGCAACCAGCAACTGTTATCAAGCTGAGCAAGTGTATTTGTGTTCAGTGATGTGAGAGATAACAGAGGTTGAGGGAGAGGACACATAGTGTTGCTTTATAGATTGGCCGATGGGGTTCCTTTTTATGTAGAGATTTAACCTATTTTAACTGCGGCTACTTTCGCAGGTTTTACTGGGGGGGGGGGTCATTTGACCCCCCCCTTCGATCTCGGCGCGAATCGCGCGATCGCCAGGGAAACTTTGCTCGGCATAGAGCGGATGTAAACTAAGAATGTATAAGTAAAGTATCTTGGCAAGGAATTATTTTTCTATTTTTTAAGTAATTTTATGCAATAGTGTATGGAATTTCCAGACGATCTGTTTCGGGCTATAAACTCACTAAAAACGCTAGTAGATGCTAATTTTTGAGTTGAAAATATTCATTTGGACATTTCTTAACAACTTTTATCTACAAAAACATTTGCTGATTCGGAATTAATTTTTATGTATTTTTTGTTTTGTGTTTTTATGTATTTCTTTGTTTTTTGACCTTTTGTTTTCTATCTGTTTATCGGATGATTTCGTGGGACTTTTGCTTATAACAGCACAATCAATTCATTTTACAGTAAAGCAAAAAATATATAATTTATGATTTATGGCCTGAAAACCGCTTTCCTTGATTTTGATACACGAAATCACAGTTTTGAGCAATTTTGAGGTTTAATGCATGTATAAAAAGTCGCGAAGGTCGTAGCTCTTATGTCCGATTTTCGCGGGGAAACGGTTCTCAAAAGTGCGCAACTTGATGTTAAAAGTCAGGTGAGCGACGCAGTGAAAATTGGCGGCGGCATGTCGCGAAATTGCGTCGAGTGGGGCAATTGACCCCCCCCCAGTTATTAGGGGTTAAGACAAAAAATTTCTGCCAAAGTCTTTGTCGATCAGAAGGATTATTCTGAGGATGCAGTATGAAATGTTCTGAAAGGCCAGGATGCTATGAATTTCTTTGTGTACCAACCAGCAAGAAAGAAGGGTTTTTGCTCCCTCTCCGCAATGCGAAACAGGAACATTTCTGTTTCAGCTGATATGGAAGCAGAATATGATAATATCTCTTAAAGTGACCTTTCTGACATTGCATAAATTTACGTCTGGAAAACCGAGAAGTCCTTTATTGTGTAAAAGATATTGAACTTTGTTGACTATTATGCATTTTGTTTAATTAGAATTAAAAAGCAGTTATTGGCATATGGTTATCGCTCAGTCATGGGGATGGTATGTCCTAGTGATATGAATGAAGTGTAATGTCGTAACGTTCTGTTGACCATTTTTTATTTAGCATTTTGTCATCAATTACAAAAGTTCAAAGGGCTGATTTACATGTTATTTACGGCATCACCGATCCATTGCGCTAATTTTAGCCTTTTAGATTCTACTTGAACAAAAGTAACAACACTTAAAGTATGGGGGTATTACCTCAGAATCTCTCAAATTGGCACTTCAAATAAGATTCATGAAATTGCATATGGCGAAACATTTTTAATGTTATGGAGTACTATAAACTTGAAAGAACCAAAAATATTAATACTACTATGTGCCCTCCACTTTATGAAAGTGGACAATCTTGTAATTGTTCGTAACGCTCAAATGTAATGTCCGTAACGCCATTATGGCTGTAGATCGGGACGATATTCATCTGTGTTCACTGAATTTAACTTTGATCTTTATTTAGCACTTCCTTACCTTTCAATTTATTAGTAAATTGGTTACTGTGTGGCTTAAAATTCACAGATTGTCAATGAACTGACAGGCATGCAAGTGTGTCCAAAAATGTATGTCGTAACGGCAAACATTTTGTCCAGTAACTACCACCGTAAGTTGTATGAAAGGATGGAAACTTTCAGTGTATATAATTTAGGCCATATGTGTGTGATTCCATTTTATGAGTTCATAATAAAAGGTTGTGTTATCTAATGACCTTTTGAAGTTGAAATTCTCTGAATGTAATGTCACGTAAGCCTTGGATTGCCATATGTGTATTCTTTTAGTCTCGCGCTTTCTTTTCTCTTCATTCAGTCCTTTCAAATGTTTCAATGAGTTTTCCTTGCCATGTTGCACGTCCCGAAACATAATTTTATTGTTCTTTATATGATATTGTATTTACATGTTTGTTTCTATCAAGACATGGTGGGCGGCATTATTCTGCATATAATATTTCTGTATGATCTTACATGTTCAGATTCTTATGGTATATGTTTTTTTATGTCTTCGTGCTTGTTTTTTCAGTGACTGTTTTTGCTGTTATTTAATTCATTAATTATATAGGACCTACGGTAGATTTTGTTTTACATGTAGATGTATTTTTGCCTTTGACACATTTTGCATATTTACTTCATTTTTCAATCAGTTTTATTACTGCGAATGCGGTAGGGATTTTGTAACGTCATGCCTGCTGCAGATGTGTATTTTATCAATTATATTATCATGATTAAATTTTGCGAAGTCAGCCGTGGACTTAGGATCACCTTGCGCGCGGCGGTTTGGCCGGGCCCTTGCTTGTTGTTGCGAACAGGTGGGCACTATCTCGGACCGAGGCTGTAACAGATGGTTAACCACTGTGATATTTTGTTTGTGTGTGTTTTTTGTTTGTGTACACAATACCTTATATATTCCATGGTATTGAAAACATAATCATCAACATCACCAACAGAAGATTGGATGATGAGATGGATTAATTGAATTTAAGAAATGATACACGATCATCAACGGTCTATGACATGCAAAACTCTAGGGGACACTGCTGAGAAAAAAATCACTTCATTTCGTCCGATTCTTATTTTGTATTGTTATTTATGACCTTGTATTTTTGTTTGGTTTTTTCGTCTCTTCTTCCCTCCCGAACTTGTATACGAGGTCTTTCTCTGCACTCGCATGTCAGCCGATCATTTTTTTGTACATAGTCTCCCTTTTCACCGTCAACAAAGACCTGACTATTATTATTCCCGCTTTCTGGCCCAGTGTACTAAGCGGACGCCTCTCGGTAACGATTAGGGTAGAAATGCTCTCTCTCAGCCGCGCCGGTGAGTGCTTGTACTTGTTATACTTGTTATCCGCTGTACAGTCTGTTTTGAAGTCAATGTTTCTCTCAATTTACCTTTTTTTGCTTCGAGAATCAATGTCATTAATCGGGCTTTCTCTGACCGCGCGATTCATAAAAGGGCGCGAGTTCCATCGCGCTGTAACGTTTTCTTGAATTGTTGGGGAGTTGTTCCGAGGCTAAATTTTGGCGCGCCAAAACGGGGGTAAAAAAAAAAAGAGAATCGTTAGACTGTTTGCGCACTGATTGAAAAAGGGGGCTGAGTAAGTTGTATAAGCGCACGAAGGATTAGAAAGGTTAAAATATGTAGCATGATTCATTTTAAAATTTGCCCGGCGGCATTTTGCCGTGGCATGCGATCTGACGTGCAGTACTAAAGGGTTTTGCTTTAGTCGGCTGTGATTTTATTGCAAATATTTGGGAGATGAGATGATTTAGTAGTTCGAGTTTGTTTATGACTAAATGGGATAATTATTGATTTAAAAGGTGTGATTTTTTTATTTTTTTGCAAGGCGAGTGAGAAGAGATGGGAGTTCTTTGAGCTGTTGTATTGTGATGTGCTTTTTTAAGCATAATTGCAGTGCATCGTACAAATAAAACTACAGAGAGTCGGTACACACGTGAGGGCTCGAGTAGTATTAAAAGTGTTCACAACAGACCAATGGAGAGAAGGGTTTTGTTATTTCGTGCATCGGGTTTAGGGCCATTTGTCAATTTTGGTTTAAATTTTTAAACCCCGTTGAAAAAAAGACTGTTTAAGGGTGTAATGGAGGATTACAGATTGTATTTATTGGAGTTATTTAGTAGTGTGATATAGCCGATTACAGGTGCAATTTCACGCAACACAGTCGGTGCATAAGACCCATTAATTGTTATTTTTTTTTAAACATTGGAAATATAAAAGCGGCATTATGTTTCTGTAGCGTTTTTATCTGAAGTTCTGAACATGTAGCGGGTCGACTCTATTTTTTCTATCTGAATCTTGTATTTATTGTGCTGATTTTAAAGTGAATGTAGGTATAAGCTAGCTTATGCCTTTTTAAGTCGATTCGTGTTCTTGTTGAGCGTCACATTTGGTTTCAATTAATGAATATGATATCTTGTTCGCTATTATCGTGTTTAAAAGTTTGGATTTCTCAGTTTTGATATGGTCATGAGGAAGCGATATTCTATCAACTTACACAGGCCTACCGTTTATGTGTTGCAGGTTTACATTATAGGGCTATTATTTCCCTGTTGTTTCAATCACCGAGATTGTTTAGGATGCTAGTATATCGGATGGGGAGTTGGGGTTCACGTGACGGCGATGGCTTAGTTTGGGATTTGAATTTGGGTTTATATGCTTTAAGTGATAGGTACATTGGGTGTAGCTTCATTTTCAAATTGTATAATTTGTAAATAGTAGTGGGCTTTCAACGCACTATTTACTTTGTGGAGCGTAATTTAAAAAATTGTCAACTTTGCTATCTGAATATTGGGCTAGTGTTTGGATGATGGACAAATAAAAACTAGAACACAATTTTAGAGGTTTATGCGGTATTTAAATATATGACGATCGGATCAGCCTGAATTAAAATATCAGTTGATGCTAGAATTTGCTACACAGCGGTTATGGGAGGAAACGTGGGAATTGGTAGTCAAGATTCGTTTTTCTTAGAAGCAATTATGATTCGTTTTAACCGGCATTTTCGGACTATTTTTAATTTATCAGAGAAACCTCAGGTAGCATTGGGATATGTAGCTCAGATTTTAAACTGGAAACCGTGATTATGCGTGCCTTTTAAATGGAAATAACACCGCTAGAATCAAGTTCGGAAGTTAATGCTGTGTGGCAGGTATGCATGAATAACAATTAAACTTCGGTGGTGATAATGCCTAGATCTGCCGCAGTATCGGTGAAGGAATGGCAAGTGAATCACCCCCGGTCAATTTGAATGCTGAATGATTTCTTTTTAAGCTCATTTTGAATACCATTTTTTTTCAGGCTTCTTTCTTAGCTTTCCAGACCTTGCCGTGGTGTTATGTAGCTCACTTTTTTTTTTAACTGTGGTAATGTTAGCGTGTTTAAGGAATCTTGTCTAATGGCGTATCGGAAACGGGTCGATGAAATGGTGTGTAGACGGAAGCCCTTGCTATCAATTTAAAATTACAAAATACCATAATAAATATCCCACCCTTGTAGCATGTTTTTTTTTTTATATGTCATTTTACACAATGTATTCCGCTGGCTGTAAGATGTTTTGTGTGTGTGTGGTGTGGCTGTGTGCTGTGCTGTGTGTGTGTGTGTGTGTGTGTGTGTGTGTGTGTGTGTGTGTTGTGTCGTGTGCACTGTGTGTGACAAATGTGAACTGGTGTGTGATGTGATGTGCTGTGGTGTGTGTGTTGTGTGTGCTGGTTTATGTGTTGTGTGGGTTGTTGTGTGGTGTGTGTGTTGTGTGCTCGTGTGGCGAATTTTGTTAGTGGGGGTATGGGAATATAGGGAATATATCTAATATCCAATTTGATTTGGCCCCCGAAAATGCTGGACGTTGATAATTGATTCTAGGTGTGTATTCTCTGGTGTTATTCCGTGTTGCGTTGATGCTTTGGATTAATTGATCTCTTCATCATTCTTTGTTTTATTGTGAGGTGTCCATATTAACTATCTTTCTACAAATTGATCCAAAGTACATAATGGAATAAATGAAGTGGGCGGTGGAGAAAGTTGACGTGGTTACGCGAAGCTTTTTCGTTCTATCCCGTTGACAACTATTCTCTTTTTTTCCAAGCCATGAAATATGATTTAATGATCAATTCAGGAGTTTTGGGATATAATTTATTAGTTTCAGTATTGGATTAGAGACGTTTGTACACGCATGCAATTTGTATTGTGTATGCTTCGTTTAAATTCCATTTCTGTTTTACTCGGATCTCTATTTGAAATCAACGCTAGCTCTGCTACGTAGCGTCGGTTTTAAATTGCTTTTATTAGTATGTCGACGCCGTTACAATACACACCCGTTATGATAGCGATTTATTCTTATGCAGAGTTTGCTTAGATTGATAAATTAGTGTTTATTAACATACCATATTTTGTGCGTTGTATTTTAATGTGGGGTATACACTGATGTGTGTAGCGCTTATGGGATTATAATGTGTATTATTTGAGACTCATCTAGCCGTGTGCTTAGGAAAGTAAGTAGTATCTGAGAATTGAACAACAACACAACCACCAAACCAACCACACAACAAACC
>JZLH01S0632350.1:5681-18674 GCA_001188425.1 Eucidaris tribuloides | reverse complement strand
AATGCAGTCTTAACTTACCCTTGAAAATGTCTACCAATCCTTCATCCCCCAATAATGAAATAACTGAAATATCAGTGAAAGTTTGATAATTACATATATAGTCAAAAGGAGTGAAAATGACTAGAAATCTAGTAAGATTTTTTTGACTGGTTATCTAGTCACATAAAAATAACTATGGAAATCTAGTCAAAATGACTGATTATCAGTTGCACCCAGCTGACCCTTTAGCCTAGTCAGATTTGACTAGATATCAGTCATATTTGACTATACTTTTTTAAGAGTGTAGGAAAGAGTGTAAAAATTATAATAATGTTAAATTCAGGTTTAAACCGTAATCGCAGTCATATTAACGTGAAATGATATTAAATGTCTGACATTTCTGTAAGATCTTTATAACATGTTGTTTGTAAGTGTTTTACCTGACTGTGTAAAGTATGTTTTCCTCAAAATTAAACAGTATACGTTTCAATAGACGCATACCAGAAACAAAATTCCCGGGCAAAATTCTGACACAGTTGACTTTTGGGTATATTATTTCTAGTCAATATTTTGAAGATAACTACCGATATGGACGTATAGTAAGTCAGATAGTTAAAGGGTGAGGCAAATACCGATATTTGTATCGCCCCTTTGTAGACGCTTCTCTAACCGGCCCCAACGCTCGACCAGTGAGAATAAGATCACCATATCATGAAATCAGACGTGAAAACGACAATGAAATGCTGCCGTTTGTTATCAAATACTGATAAATATTCTGTAAAAGCAATGATCAGCATGCTGTATTGCTACACCATTTTCAATGACGGACAATGGCAGCACGCGCGTGCATGTGTATGTGCGCGCAAAGCAACTTGTTCTCCGTCTGCGGGCAGCGATCAATCATACATTCAACAGTCAGTTGCTCAGTCGATGTCGATGTCCCTGGCTGCGTTCTATTCTCATTGGATTGTTTTCACGCAACAATCGCCATGTATTGTGTTATTGGTCAAGGATTAAAGCGTAAAAATGGTTTGATCTAAAATTAGTTTGTTTTCTTACTGGCGATGCCATTTGGTATTTTGACTCTATACCCGAATTATGACAAAACAACACAAAATATTATTTTCATTATGGGGGAAATCACATTCACCGGTGCTAATAATAATATAGTATGGTTGCTCAAAAACTAAGTTGTACTGTAATCTAAAACTAAATGTTTGAACTTGTCCTTTTCACGCTTTCTTTTTTTGAGCTCTGTGCAACCATAACGCAAAGTCGGTCTGAACGGCGTGAACATTAAATGTGGAGACTAAATTAACGAGGTTAATTTTGTTACGACTATAATGAATTAAGTTCCGCTCGTATTGTTCGTGGGAGAACTAGTAGGTTTTGTTGATAATATGTGGTACTTCTAAATGTACGGGCCCAATTGCCGACCGTACATCATGATTGAAGTTTATATTTGCTGGCGTCTTAAAGCTCAGTGACATGATTGGGAGGAATAAAAAAATGCCTTTAGAACCAAACTGGTTAAAAGATAAACCAAATGTACACCAGCTGGACTGTATCTCCTGGCTGGAAGGATTTGTCTTGAATTTGTTTAAGGAGAATAAAGCATGAACATACTAGCAGTTTATTTCTCTCGAGGCCTGAGATAAATGAGTCCTATAGAAAGCTTCACAACAAATTTGTCTGTCATAAGGCATACTGATGGAAGCTATTTTAAAATGAGTCAAATTTTGACTACAGAATTTTCACAGTAGAATTCTTTCATAGTTTAATTGATTATAGAATAGCTTTATCCCAAGTTGAGGACTACATGTATACCTCCAATCATGTCATTTACTTTTAATGTCAGTCACCATCATTTTCAGCGTGTTTATATTCATGTCATTACGATTATACGTTTATTATGATTGACTTCATCATTAAACTCACGCTCATCATCATTATCATCATCATCATCATCGTCACCATCATCATCATCATCATCATCATCATCATCATCATCATCATCTCGATCCCATTCTTCTCTTTTTTTACTTTATCGTCATCGTCATCCTCCTCTTCCGTCTCCATCCCTCTCCTGCTCCTCTCCAGTCTCCTCCTCCTCCTCCAAGCTCTTCCGTCTCCTCCTTTTCTTCTCCTCTCCTCTCCTCCTCCTCCTCCTTTCCTCCTCTCTTCCTCAGTTTCCTCCTAATTCTCCTCTTCTCCTCCTCCTCCTCCTCCTCCTCCTCCTCCTTCACACCTGCATATTCCTCCTCCTTGTCGTCATCTTCCCCCATCTACATTACTCCTCATTCCCATCTACGTTCTCATCATTCGAAATCATTGCCACAATCATCTTTCTTCTTGGACAATAACATCTGTCAGTCTCGTCACGTCATTCGCACCTCTGCCTTTAGTTTGTTAAAGGCGTCGTTTAGCAATGTTTTCAGTTTCACAAATCTGAGCTACATGATCCTCCATGCTGCTAGTGTCTTTGATAAGCCCCGAACAAATTGTGAACTACAATTCCAGTTTCCCCACATACAGACTGCTGTGTTATAGAATATTTGCCCCATGTAGTGTACAAATATTTCATCTGTTCATATTTTGCTAATGACAGCATAAATGTCTAAGGTTTTGAGTTCTAGTGTGTTTATTATTTTGTCCATTCAAACACTGTCATCATGTAGGTCAGGTATCGAAGTTTGACACTCTATATAAATGGGGCTTCCACGTTGTTAATAGTGTCCTGTAATTACTGATAACAATGCGATAATTTTTTGAACGTTACCTTGTAGTTTGTACAAGCTTCATCGTTGTTTGGCAATGTTTTATATGGACTAAATATACTATTTACATTATCAGACGGTAAGAAAGAAATGCATTTGTCGATCCAATCTATAAAACACCGCGTGTCATCGCCAGTCAAGCAATCGACCAAACAAACATGTACACGAAACACACGCACAAAAAAGTCCAAAATGTTTCCATGCATAGAAATATTGAATTGACTATCGATGACTGAAATTGTGAAAACACTTTTCATACGAAACACATTTGTAACAGCTCATTTCAACTACTGATAGAGATCTGTGGCAGAAAAATATAATAGCCTGTCTTTGACCTTCAAACACCAAGCCCGCGTGTTTATGACTTCCCAGCTAAATCACTCTATGAATGCCTCACGCGTTTCTATTGAAATACTCAGACGCATTTAGCGTTGACTGTGAACTTCAATTTCGTTACAACACAAAGAATTTGTCTGCCTTAGTTATTTTATTTTGTCCGATCGCGCCGAACGAAGGTCGTTATTGCCAGACCCTGGATAGACCATCGTTCGTACTAAATTGACCATGAAGAGTGTTCGTGTGCCTTGTCCTTGGCGCCGCAAACCTGAATGGAACATTTCTCGTAATAAATTGTTATAAATTCGTATTATTTGTTTACGAATTTCGTATCAAGCCTCTCTTTAAAGTTCGTTCTCGACAGAAACGTGCTTAACACGGCAATGCATGTTAATACACTTTCAAACTCCAAAGTATCCGCTTCAACATCTGTCATTGGCGAGAACAATCTTTATGTAGGCTTATACAGTACGTAGCAATGCATTGATTGGTACACAGGATATAGCATCCTCGCACAACCACATCGAAATCATTGTATTCCGGGTGGAAATTTTTACCCCGAACATGTTCGATTATTTGATTAAAAATCTTACTCATCATATTGGTGTTTTATGATTTAAACACTTGTCCATGACAGCATGTAAACTTATTTGTTGGAATAGAACAACAACACGTCATGGAGCGAGGGTATAGTGGTGGCGGCGAGCAGGCGACACTCGGTGAATACACGCGCGCGTCTCCTGACTTAATTTTCCGCGTGTTTTATGCTTAATTTGGCGCGCTATACTTAATTAAACCCGGACCGCCCTACATTTTTTCAATGATTATCTCACGGCGACCTAAATTATGAAATTTAATCTCATTATTGCAACATCACCACCTCCTTAAATTCTCGTCGTCATCCGAGACCTTGGAATAAATCACTCGCTAAGTTTTCACGATTCCTCACTTGTTCTCACACGTTGACAATTATATTTCATTAATTTGTACTCGTGCTTTCAAGCAGAAATTTGGTCGGAAGTGGTTGTTCAATATACAATATCTATCCATCCATTCGTCTATCTATCTACCTACCTATCTGTCTATCTATCTATCTATCTATCTATCTATCTATCTATCTATCTATCTATCTATCTATTTATCTATTATCTACATTGTATAGGCTATATCTATCGGTCTATCTGTCTCTTCATCGATCGCGTGTGTGTATGTGTGTGTGTGTGTGTGTGTGTGTGTGTGTGTGTGTGTGTGTGTGTGTGTAGTCGATCGTATGTTAGATTAAACTGAATCCATGTCGATATTATAAGCAGATAAATGCAAACATGACAGTCGTGTTTTTATTAATATGTATAGATGTAAATGACTTATTGTGTTAAAATCCAGCAATTACACCATGAACAAAAACGAAAAAGCAATATCTACTTCCATTTCCGCGTCTAACAGCGAATAAAGTTTGCTTCAGTACTCCCAGACTCGCATTTTCTTTGCAGTCATGTTCCAAACTATATCATCCCCATCATTTTGTCGTCTAACCGAACATGTAACACCATGTAAGGCCCATTTCATTTCAAATTTTATCGTTTTCATCTAAACAGTAACAATCCTGATCATTTTTTTGTTTTGGAGGCGCCAAAATAGGTCGATACAAAATGCCAGACCACGTATCCATGTACTTGTCAACATGTAACACAGTAGTTTTTTTTTTCGACTTGTGTTATAACCATATTACGTTAGCCAAACCAATTCGAGTAATTTAGCCCACTGTCACGATTTCTTGGGTAGTTCGTTCATTTTGTTCGATTCCACTTGATTTGAGATGTTTCAAGTTTGACATGAAAAGCTATTACAACCCCAAGAAAAGTCACGAAAAAGAGAGAGAAATCGATAAAGAGGGAACACAGATCAACCAAGGTTCCCGCCAAATTGTTATGACTTTTCATGTCTAGGCAGACGATGTAAAATTTGCAACATTTTCCAATAAGCACGTTTTCAATTTGCCGCGACCCAGAAAACTTAACCACCTCGCCCGGTGTTATTGTAAGCGTGGCGGGCGGTACCGGAAATTAATTGCATGATGGGTAATTACTTCTTCCTGATCGTCTGCAAGCCAAATTGGTGTTGATCGTGGTTATAGTGTACTATTCTTGCAACTTGTCACAACTTCATGCCATCTTTTGCAATTTCTTGATTATTATCCGCACTAGTACTTTCACAGGCGTCGAAGAAAACTTCAGACGGATCAGGGAAAGGGGGAAAATGGACCAGCCTTCCATATAGTTATTTGTCCTTTTGTGAGTTCAGTTTGCAGGGAGAAACAACATATTTCCACGTTTTCAATCATTTTATTTTAGGTCCAAATAAAAAAGTGTCTAACCAGGCCCGTGCTCAAATCTCGCTCAGGGGGTAGAGAGGTATCGATGTTTTCAATCGCAAGTGGTAATGTCACCGACAATGATTAGTAATTATTAGTAGTGTTACAAGAAAATGTTTTGGTTGGGATGTGAGGGGGCTCTGTTATTTTGGCCACTATGTAATTTATTTGGGACCTCCCCTCTCTCAGATTATGATGCTTCTATCAGTGCCTAATTCCAGTGACTGCATTTTTATTGTAACCCTATTAGGCCTATACACACTCAAAAAGTTACATTTAAGTCTACTGAGTTTCGTTGTAATCATGGATCCTCTTAGAACATGTTTTAGTGGTCCCGAGAGGATGAAGAGTATATCACGACAATCACAGTCCTTGGAAAATGAAGTGGTTTACCAATTTCCCTCCAAAGTTTTGATGCAACTGTAACCCTCTTCCTCTTCCATGTCTTCCTCCTCCTTTTCTTCTTCCTCTTTCTCCTCCTCTTCTTCTTTGTCTTCTTCTTCGTCTTCTTCTTTCCCCTTTTCTTCTCCCTCTTCTTCTTCTTCTTCTTCCTTTTCTTCTTTTTTCTTTTTTTCTTCTTCTTCTTCTTCTTCTTCTTCTTCTTCTTCTTCTCCTTCTTCTTCTTCTTTCCTCCTCCTCCTCCTCCTCCTTCTTCCTCTTCCTCTTTCTTCTCCTCCTTCTCACTCTCCTCCTCCTCCACCACCAGCACCACCAGCACCACCACCACCAACAACCACCACCACCACCACCCGTGCCTTCTCCTTAATTCGTTATTCTGCCTGTGTCTAAAACTGTACTAATGAGCAAACTTGCCATGTCTCCTCCTACAGCTTCTGATAAATTCGATAAAAATGTTTTATGCATTTAATTTACCGTGTCTTCTCTTTTAACTTAACTGAGTATCTTCCCACAGGCGTGATGTGTAAAATTGATGGGTAAACAAATCTCGTGTAGTTACATGAATATTATCGCTGATGATTAAAACATGAAACATCTCACCCAATTTCAGTCTGATTTTCTATTTGGCTGTTTTTCCATTTCTCGTTATTTAAGTTTATTTCAATCCCAATTTTCTTTTTTAATAAAGTGATGTAAGAAAGCACATTATTTCCCAGGTTCCATCATCTTATCCTTTTTCCTCGAAAGGTTGATGTCCCCTCATAATTGTCAATAATACGACGAAATATGCAGATTTGAAACAGCACGGCTTTCATTATATTCCCTCTTCCCAGTAAAACAATATGTATGGTAAACATACGCGCTTTTTTCATGATATCAAAAAGTACTAAAAGCTATAATCCTTGCGTGATAGTGTTTCAAATGCTCTGAAATAAATTGTGTTGCCAAGTTGTCAGGTCTTATATACAAGAATAATTGTTTAAAAAGATGTCTGCCTTATGCCAAAAAGGGCTTTGACGCCGTATAAAATACACATAAATTACGTCTTTTTGCCAGAAAGTGAAACTGCATGAGTGAACGTCTTCATGATCATAATGCCTGACATTATGTCGTCTTTATCTAGTTTGTCCATTATACTGGTAAGATTTGTTGAGAAATTTACAAACGAGACCTTTCGCCGTGTCGAATGAGAGGAAAGTCTGAAATGTAGAGTTACTGACTTTAATTGTTTATTTGCTTGTTTTATTTGTCCATTAATTTATCAAAGCATGATATTTTCTTATTTTATTTATGATTGAAACCTCCACATAAAAAAGTTTTAATTAAAATTAACTGAATTTCTGCTAGCATTACGAATAATTCCCAGAACACAACACGGCATTGAAAAATAATACAATAATTGTAATTCGTTATTGTTATTTCATGAGATAAATCATTACGTCATCATCTAAAGCCTCTACCAAACCAGGGAAACAAAACTTAATAAAGTACACACAAATAAACTTACTGTTGCACAAACAAATCATGACGTATAAGAATTTGACGTATCATTTTGACGCTCCAAAGTATGCCCAATGTTTCACAGTCATTCTCCCTTTCATAACATATCAATATTGATCTAACTCAGAAAATAGTTAGATCAAATTAAACATTTTATTTTCGGCTTCCCCAGGTATTGGCTGCGACCTTTTATTGTCAGAAATTAAACGGATCTCATTTAATCATCCTTAATTCCAGCATGTCCATCACGAAGAGACTCAGGGGTAATCATATCTATAGGAATGCGAGTCGGGGCGCGCGCTTTTGCATTATTCGAATTTCATTTCAATCCGTCTATGAATTTCGTATCTTTCTGGCTAATCCAATCTGATCAAGAAAAGACTTTTTTATTTCACTGAGAGAGATGAGTCACAGATTAGGTATGATTACTGATTGTCTTCTTTAATTTGCTGCTTAATCATTAAACGAATCTTATCATTTGGCATTTTTCATTTTCGCCTTTTATAATATAGCTTATGAAGATTATTTTTGTTCATATCGTGCCATTATAACGAGGGATTCCTCAAGAAAAACATAATAGGATATTGTATTTACTTAATTTTAATGTCACTTGGGTTAGGATTAGAAATCATTTTAAATGCGAAAGAGGCGCACACATCAGACTGCAAACATACACATACAGCACACGCACACAGACAGACAGACACACATACAACACATACACACATACACACACATACACATACACATACACACACATGTACACACACACACACACACACAACACACACACACACACACACACACACACACACCACACCACACACAACACACACACACACACACACACACACACACACACAACACACACACACACACACACACACACACACACACACACAGAGTTTGCTATATGTCAATAACGAAAACCTAAGCAAGGAACTTTTAACAATGATGAATTATAGAAACCGTTGAAAACAAAGATGATCAAAATAGCGATTTCATAATTTCTTCTAGAAACAAACAGACAAACACTGACATTTTTAAAATATATTTTAACAGATTCACAGGAAGAATTAGCGGATAAAACTGATTATATCCATAATATGTATTTATAGCAAGCAACTAAAAATCAATTCAAAAAGAGCCAAACGGATCTCCGCCATTTGCATTAGTTATCTTATCATTCTTACTGAGTTTTCGGCCCAGACGTTTTTTGTAACGATTTTTCACGGTGTAAACCACCGTGACGTTTACGCCTTTCGTTAATATTCCACAGTCTAGTGTTTGCACGTGTGTGTGTGTGTGTATGTTTGTGTGTGTGTGTGTCTGTGTGTGTGTGTGCGTGTGTGTGTGTGTGTGTGTGTTGTTGTGTGTGTGTGTGTGTGTGTGTGTGTGTGTGTGGTGTGTGTGGATGTGTGCGTATGTGTGTGTGTGTATGTACAGATGGATGTTTGTGGATGTGTGCGTTCGCGCGCGCGTGTTTACGTGTGTGTGTATGTATGTATGTGTGTGTATGTCTGTGAATGTGTGCATTCGCGCGTGTCATAGCATACAACATGTAATATACTTCTACATCTATTTTTACTCCATATCGCTTTCACCCCACCTTTCTTGCTATTCTCCCAACCTGTCCAGTTCCCACCATTTTTATCGAAAACCGCCACGACAACCTCTACAACCTGCCATTTTGAATTTAAATCCAGATCATAGAGAAGGAACACAGCAGCGGTGCTAGAGACCGCGGCATCTTTCAGACCAATATTTACTCTAATCGAATTCAGGAACCGGAGACCGCGGTTATCAATATTCTAATAGGCCGCGTTTGACGGGTTTCAACTTGCAAAACATTTCACCCGAGGGTCGGGAATGATTCAAGTCCACATAGATCAGACTACTTTTGTCGCTCGGGTCACTTTGCATGGTGTATTCAGATAATTGGCCTAACTCTCTTAACGAGTATTTCAAGTTGACGCAAAATCAGCGAGAATAAGTAGTTCGTGATAGTTTTAGCCCACTTAACATAAGTAGGTCACTGATGGGAATAAGAAAAAAACAAGAACATTACACGAATCCCATTGATGCGTCTTTATTTCAAATTATTAATGTTAATTGTGTTTTCAATCAGTTAACTATATTGTAAAGGGGAATGAAACCCAGACAGTGATGGTGTGAGCAAATTTGGTCGAACGGTTCAAGAGTTATGATCATTCAACGTTTATTTAATTCTTGTTATGGAGGATCTTTAAATTCTCATCTTTAAATCATGATCATCATCATCAATATTTGTTCAAAAAGAGCAATTCCCTAAGTTACAATAATTGTTGATATACAGTGGAAACGTATACTGGTAATATTTATGTGATAATGGTGTAATTTGAGCACCAAGCCATAACGTTTATTTTCATGAGATGGTGTCGAATAAAACTGGGTTAAACGATATTATCTCGAATTGAATAAATTATTGATAAACAGTGTAAGGTCTCAACAATAACGAAGGACATAAAATATTAATTTTAGCAGCTAATCACCACCAAACGGTTGTTTTATATATGCCTTGAATTTGCAATGATATCAATTACGTTTCTTATCACTTCATAACAAAAATAATCCAGGGTTTGAAACCCGGTTGACATCAAAATTACACATTTCTTTTTGCTCTTGAATTTTCCGGTTTTGAAATAAAGAAATATGTTCATGGAAGGCGGATATGAAAAATTGACCCATTGTACTTTCATAGAAATCTGTATGCCCCAAGCAAGGAGCTTCTTGCCCCAAGCTATTGCATAATTATGTTTTAACGCCTGGAATTGGGGATAGTTTATTGTAATAATGCTGCAACAATCATTCACACGCAGCATCTCACGGGAAGAGCCTGTGGAATTAAAATGATGTCCTCTGTGACCGCGGAAGAGTTATTAAATTAATTCAACTTATCTTGTTAGAGGCATGTGTCTAATATAAGCAATAAAAGGGCCATTATGGGTTCTTAAGATGGCAAATTGAACAAAGCTTTATTCAGAACTGCGTGTATTTAATTCTCCAATGTTTGTGTTTTAATGAATAGAAATGCGTGACCACGTGACTAATAAAATATAGCGTATGCACAGTAATTTCTAATGAAAATAAATAATGCATCGTTATGTACAGTAGTTATGTAGTCAGAAATATCGACCAAGTCGTAAATAATAACAAGAATAAAAGTGTTTTTATATAGCGCATATTGCAAAGCCCTCTATGCACTTTACAAGATTAATCAAAATACATATTGAAAAATATAATACATTATTAATTACATGAATATGTGCAAAGTAATCACATATTTAAATTAATTATTTAATGAAGCAAAATATAAGACAACTACATACAAATAGAAAAAGGGTTTATTTATTAAAGTTTTCTCAATCATCTTAAAAAAATTTAGCATATTTCCCCAAAACAAATTGCATATAATTGTACATCACTTATAAATTGTATATAATAAAAGCAAAAACATTTACAAAAACAAAACAAACAAAACATGTTTAAAGGAGTAAATTCAGAGTAGAAAAATAAATGTCTTATGAACTTCAGAACCAAATGTATATAAATTGTATATAGCACTACTTATAAATAGTATACAATATAATCTTCATACTGTAGCAAAAAAAAAAAAAACAGTCTTGAAGGAGGAAATTCAGAGTAGTAGAAAAGTGAATGTCTGACGAACTTCTGATCCCGTCTTTTTCCTGCTCTTGTGTTCCTTCTTTTCGTCTTTTCATATCAATTACTATTCAGACACTTTCATTTTAATTCACTCGTAAGTTGTAATGCTCCCACGTAGACTAATCGATGCTGCCAAAAATGCGATTACAGATGTACCTTATAACCGCATTTTCGGATTAGTCATGATGTAGTAATATTCCTTCGGCAAAATTCGGCCATGAATGCTCCGAATTTTAATAGTATTAAATTCACGCTTCGGTTGATATCAAAGGGGATTGTTTCACGTAAACCCATTGGAAATATTTACGACATTATTTTGTCTTTAAAGGAATCTAGAAGATGAATCGGCGCTTTATCTTTCGACGACATGGAATGACAGTTCCTAAGTTATGACTTTGATTGATTGCATAAATCATCTTTTGAGAGACAAAACGGTGTTAATTCCTATACAGGTTGGGAAGAAGAAGGACGCTAATGCCATTGACTTTGTACAGCTATAGCGCCCTTCTGGTCTTAAAGTGAAGTGAGTCAACGCCCGTCTGGCTTTTAATTGATAATCTATTCGTCGTTTGATTGTCGGGCTGTGACATGATTGGGAGAATAAAAACAAAATGTCTCTCGAACCAAACTAGTTGAAACGTATACCAATCTATAAACTAGCTGGAGTGTATCTCCAGGCTGGAAGGATTTGTCTTGAATTTGTTTACTTACGGAGAATTAGGCATGAATACACCAGTATTCCTCTCGAGGAAGTAGTCCCATAGACAGCTACACAAAAAATTTGTTTGTCGAAAGGCACACTGATCGAAGTTATTTTAAAATGAGTAGACTTTTGACTATAAACTTTTAATAGAGAATCCTTGCACAGTTTACTTGATTCGAGAATACATGGTGAGGACTCATGTAATTTATCTTTAATCATTTACGGAAGTGCCAAAATAATATAAAATCATATTCCACTATTTCTACAAAATCATGAGGGTGCGTAGAGAACACATTTAAGTGTTCCTTATCAGAATTCACTTTTACTTTCAGCTTCATCTTCTCGATCTTAAGCGTGCCCTTTAACGCTGTCTCTGTATTCGGATCACGTGACTCGCGGTGTGTATTCGCCGCGATTATGTATCGCTTCATCAGGCTAACACCTTAAAACGTGGCAAATTATTCCAAAAAGGCCGACACTCTTTTCGGACAAGCCGAAAGCCCATGAAAGCTAATCAGTCCGCATTACTCGTATTTATACATCCAAAGAAGCCGGGAAAGAAAGCCTGTGCGTTATTTTCAGAGACCGCTTGTTTTTTGCGCTAAATTCCTCCCCTCCTTTTATCCAAATGAATTGCAGTCCGTTTCACGAACTATTAGAAATAGGATGTAAGTGTTTAAAAGTGCGTGGGAAGGGTGCGAAATAACATTTCCTTTTGTATTTTATCGATTACTAGAAGAAAAAAAAAGCTCTGATGCTTTTTGACAAATAAAAGATTAAAGTGTCAATGTTACAAGCAGAAGGAGTAACAGCATAGGATGCGACAGTAAACAGTCAAAACCGTATAAGAAAGGTCACTAAAGTAAAGTGAAATGGTCAAATTATCCTTCATAGATAGGTATATAGGTAAGGCCTATCCATTCTGTAGGGAATCCCTTATATTGTCTAACAAAGAAACCATTATACTGTCCTGTCTTAAAAATGTATATATATGTGTGTGTGTGTGTGTGTGTGTGTGTGTGTGTGTGTGTGTGTGTGTGTGTGTGTGTGTGTGTGTGTGTGTGTGTGTGTGTGTGTGTGTGTGTGTGTGTGTGTGTGTGTGTGTGTGTGTGTGTGTGTGTGTGTGTGTGTGTGTGTGTGTGTGTGTGTGTTGTGTATTGAAATTGAGAGAAACAAAGGTATATCTCTATACATCAGATAATAGTTTGAGTGCCCTTAATATA
>JZLH01S0632329.1:68831-88495 GCA_001188425.1 Eucidaris tribuloides | reverse complement strand
TACAAACTTATAGTACAGAATTCTCTAAATTGGTGATGTAAGTAGTCATATGATACCATAAAGTTAGGATTTACTTCATGTATCTTCTATTAATAGTCCAAGAGATAGCCAGAATTTATTTGACAAAAATGACCAAGTGTCTTGTTATGATATTTGGGTAGAACATCCCTTGACACATTTGAAAAGTCATTTCTTGAGTGTCGTGAGTGGTGGAACGTGACGTCAGAGGTCAATGACCTCTAATTTCACCCCAATTCCTATGTATCCAGTTTTCTGCATATATTTCCTAAACGGATATTTGAATTTTTACGTCAGTGGCGTCAAATGAAAGATATTGAAAATATCTATCCAACGATACCCATTGTGATGAGATTTGATTATGTTAAGGTCCTCATTTTGGGCTAAAAACTCAAAATTTTCACATTTTTTCGGATTTTTGTACAAATTGGCCTTAAATAAAACTAAGAAGTTAATAAAACGGATCTGGTTTTTAATACAATTTACACCTCAAAAACTTTCTCATAATATATACTAAAAGATGACCAAACATTATGTCGGCAGGTCAAGCCGTAACTGCGCAAGGTCATTGAAAGTTCAATGACCTTTAAATTCACATAATTTCCCCTTATTTTGGTTTTCCAATAATAAGTCTTAAACAGATGCATAGTTTTTCACATAATCGACGTCAAATGAAAGATATCACTGATATCTGTCCAATGGTATCCATTGTGAGCAAATTTGAAAAATTCAAAGCCCTCATTTTGGGCTAAAACTCTCAAATTTTCATTTTTTTTCAGATTTTAGTACAAATTGGCCTGAAATTCAACTTAAAAAATAACACAACGTTTTGGCTTTGCAAACAATTCACACCTCAAGACCTTTCCCATACTACAAGATGACCAAAAAAGTATGACAGCAGGTCAAGTCGTCCTGCACAAGGTCACTGGACTTTCAATGACCCCTAATATCACATAATTTCACCTTATATTGGTTTTCCTATGATAAATCTTCAACGGATACGTGGTTTTTCACATAATGGATGTCAAATGAAAGATAGCAGTCATATCTATCCAATGATTTCCATTGCGAGGAAATTTGATAAATTCAAAGCCCTCATTTTGGGCCAAAATTATCAAATTTTCTCATTTTTCGGATTTTGGTACAAATTGGCCTAAAATTAAAGTTAAAATTTACTATTTAATACTAAGACGCTTTTGGCTTTGCATAAGATTCACTCTTTAAAAAAAATCTCATGATATATACTATAAGAAGGCCAAAAATATGTTAGCAGGTCAAGCCGTCGTTGCGCAAGGTCACTAGAAGTTCAATGACCTCTAAATTTGCATATTTCCCCTTATATTGCTTTTCCTATTAAAAATTTTAAACGGATGAGTGGTTTTCCAAATAATGGGTGTCAAATGAAAGATATCACTAATATCTATCCAATGATACCCATTGTGAATAAATGTGAACATTTTAAAGCCCTTATTTTGGGCCAAAACTCCCATTTTTATACATTTTTCGGAGGTTTGTATAAACTGTCCTGTTATTGTAATTTTTGTGAAAAATAATATACGTGGCTCTTATAGAGTGAGAAAGGTTTGTTTGTTTGTTTCTTTCTTTCTTTCTTTCTTTTTTCTTTCTTTGCTTGTTTTTTGAAAATGCTATCAAAATATTTCCACCGCATCGCATGCATTGCCAGAGGTTTTTTTTTCAAAATATCTCGGCCATCTCTGTGGTATGTGTCTTTCTGAGTATGTACTGGTTATGAATGTATGCGTTTGCAGACGTGTGTGCATCAGTGATTAGCAGATAGAGGCAAAGAAGCAGTTATTGACCCTCCCCCATCATGATATTTATGAAGTTTTGTCATTACAACTGGAAATCCATTAGTTCAATTGGATGACCACCAGACAAAATATCATACGCCTTAAATTTGGATTATACCAAATAACGTCTAATAAATTATTGAACCAGCAACTACGTTTTGAGGTGTGAGGTGTACTGTAGAAAACGTGATTTGAGAGCTAAGATTTATTTTTCCCTCTACTGTGGGCCACGCCAACCCTACCCCCTCCTGCATGGTAAATGTTCGTTTTCTGCGCTCGCCCATGGGATTATAGCCTTATAAATATATAAGATTCATGTAAAATGATTGCATTCTGCATAAAGAAAGTGTTTGTTGTTGTTTGTGTGAGTGTGTGTGCCCGAGCACGCATGTATGTTAATCGTGTACGTTATGATACGCCACCGTGCGTATTGAGTGCGCGCGCACGTTTTGTGCATTATGCGTTAGTATTCGTTTTGATCGACCCATCTAGGCAGATGATCATCCCCTCTAGGTGTGAGGTCCTGTCTACGCCACTGGTCAAGTGAAAGATATCAATCTACTTGATACTCCATCAAAGTTAAATTTAACAATCTTAAATCCTTCATTTCACCACCCCCCCCCCCCAGTTTTAACAATTTTTTAATGATTGTGCACACTGACCTAAAGTAATTCATCCAGGTTACGAAAATTGTTTTCATTTGATGTTTTTAATGAAAAAATAATAAATTACGTTTACTCTCAGATATCGTATACGCACCAATACATGAATAGAAAATGTGTCCCACAAATATAATCCCATGCACGACTATAGTCATGTCATTTCATTTTTTAGTATATTTTTTTCAAATATTTTCGCATGGCTAAAATAGTTTACACTGTAACACGCTTTTAACTTTCTGGCAAAAGAAATATTATATTTACTGAGGGTGGATCAATATGATTTTATGCTTTATTAACGAAGTTTACGTCAAGAAAACGTATGAACATTTTCCTGGTTGAATAAATTCATCGCATCGAGGTTTTATACCATTCCAGTACCATTTATTCAAGTTTTTTTTTGTTAATGTATAGATGCCAAAAGGACAATGGAACACTTTGGTGAGGTGATTTGGCTACTGCATGGTTCTCATATTTGTTTTGGTGCATTTGATTTCCGATTTAGGAAAAAACAACAACATTGCGGTGAGAGCAGTTGATGTGATCAAGAAATAATTATGGAAGTTTATGCATGCACGAAGTGGAGTATTATGTCCTTGAGACAGGGGCGGATCCGAGATTTTTAAATAGGGGGACACGAAAACTTTTTGTGCGTAGCGCACATAATGAGCGCGAAGCGCGAAGTCCCTTGCAGGCGGGTTCCAGGGCCCTGGAAGCTTTACGATTTTAAACATTCTCGGTGAATCATATATTTTAAGCGATTAAAAGCAAAATTCACTATTTTTATTCTTTTATTGCATTATTAGATATCATGATTGACCAGACTGTCTCTAAATCCCATTGGTCAAATTTTATTCGTGTTTACTGTTAAAGACACAAGGTAAACTAACATTGTGAAGTTTCAATTAAAAATAATTGTCATTTACATAGTACTAGTGCTTAAATGGATTAACAAACATCCTAGAATATAAAAGTTTAGAAAGTTTTGGATTTTGGCAAGATATGCATGAATATACATCAGCCTTGAAATTTCCATTACAGTGGAGTATGAAATACATGTAGCTTAGATCTACACACAGTAGCATATGGTAGGAAATAGGCAGGGCTAATCCAGTCAACCCAAGCACTCTTTTCACGTGTTTGAAGCACTAAATAATTATTTTTAAATGCAATTTTTCAGGACTTCACTTAATCCTTATCAATAACATTTAGAGCGTGGGGACTATGCGGATTGTAGTTTACATTTGTGGAAACCGTGGTCATTGTGAACTCGTAATTTTAACTAAATGTTTCTCAAAGACTTGCTGGCATAAATGTATTTTGTGTTTAGTTTGCTGCGGATTTTCCTTTAGCAGAGTCATCATCACCAACTCCACCTGATCTTCATCGTAATCATCTTCATCATTACCATCATTATCATAATTATCGTCATCGTCTTCATCATTATGATCAACAATCATTTATCTTTATCTCCACTCCACACCCTCACCTCTTCCACGCGAGATTTTATGTATGTCTAATAAAAACCATTTTCTCAAAGTTACTTGATATTTATATGTACATGTACTTTAACTGTATGGGCTGTTGCTTCCCTATAAATATCGGCACTTCACCTTTAATATCACAGGCCGTCAGTTTCCGGAATTGTAAAAACAAATCATTATGCAGAAAATATTAGATTACAATAGTATTGTAAACTAATATTTTCTGCATTTTTTTTTAAACTGAAGTATTCACTTTCGTTTGTTTATGTTGTGTTTTTCTGCAGTAAAAATGCAGCTTTTCATTACATGTATTAAGCTGATATACAATATTCTGATTATGCAGAAAGAAATTAAATACCCAGAAATTAAATCCAAGATTCAAATTCACATTTTCATTTAAAATTGTTTTTTTTATGGTATAACTCCAAAGACAAGAGGTTAGATTACACGTTGCGTTTCAAGAAAAATGTCGAAAAAATATGTCTAAGTACTGCCGTTTGAACTTTTCTAACAAACTTTTTACAAATCGGTAATACAAACAGACAAATATTTGTTTGGATATATTGAATTACACCTTCAAATACACACACAAAAACGTTTCATTTTGTCATAATACGATTTTTTGTTTATTTGACTCATATATGTATTTTGCAGTGTTATTCAGTTCCATATCCTTGCATTCATTTCATCTTCTAGTCATTATAAGACAGTTTTCAGCCAATTGGTCATAAACTAGTTTGTTGAATCGAGGGGGAGGTTAACGAAGATGGAGATTTCACAGATTCGAACGAAGAGGTGAATGATAAGAAATGTTTTGTTAGATTTTACACATTTATCTGGAGTATCCCAGTAAACAGGAATATTATAAAATTATGAAAGGGGTTGGTGTGATAGAATTCAAAGGTGTATATGGGAGTGTTGATCTAGTTTGGGAACCCACTTTGATATTATTGGTTATTTGGTGTTTAAACCACGTTGCAGTTTATTTGCTGTTGCTTCTGCTATGTGTATATTATAAAGTAAATGCATTTATATGGTATATGTTATGTGTAGTTTAAAAACCTTTTCTCGTGAACACAAATCAAATCCAAAGTGAAATTGAATTGAATTCAAATGTTACCCCATTATGCGGAGACCATTGTACTTTAAAACCATAACACTCCATCCTGTGCATATATTTTCTGCACTTATTTCTTTGAATCACAGTATCTGCTCTCACCACCACAGAACAAACACCAATCTTAGTGAAATCACTTGCATCAAAACAAATCAAGAACCCATGCAGTGGACAAAAAAAAAAAAATCACCTATGTGCCTCAATGTTAAAGCAATTTAAATACATGGTCCTGGACTGGCATCAGACTTCCGTGCTATGAATTTGTCCAACCAGGAAAATGGTTATATGTTTTCATGACATAAACTTTGTTGATTAAAAATAAAACCACTGATCCAGACTCAATGGGTACAATATTGTTTGCCATTATGTGTTAGTGTAATTATTATTTATTAAAAACGTGTAAAGTGTGAAGTGTTTTTTGTCATTGGAAAGACCTAAAGAAACTTAAAAAGTGAAAGAGTAGAATATTTTGCATAATGCCGAGTTAAAATCAGTACACGTGTTTATGCCACAGTCGCTATTCGATCTATTAGTGCATATACTAGAATTTGTTTCTTTATTAAAAACATCAAGTTCATTTTTTTTCGTAACTTGGACCTTTTGGTTTAGAACAGTTAAAAAAAAATAGGAAAAAAATGTTAAATCCAGGGAGTTTTTGCCCAAAATGAGGTTTTAATCATTTATGAATCTCGTCAATATATTAGACAAAACTAACATAAAAAGCAAAATATACCTTTACACAATTTGTGCTCAAAATCAATAACAAGAGAAACGATGTGAATTTAAAGGTCAGTGAACTTTTAATTACCTTGCTCAAGGACGGCTTGACCTTTCGCCATATACTTTAAACCCTTCTTTTAGTATATATCATGAGAAAGGTTTGTTGTTGTTTAATATTATCAAATTTTATCAAACTGTATATCATTCGAGAGACATTCTAAATATCTTTTATTTGACACCACTTATGTGAAAATCTACCCACGGTATCTGTACAAGAATTGTTATGCTATAAACCAATAACGGGAAATTATGTTAATTTAGAGGTCATTGAACTTCTAACGAACTTCCACATCTTTTAGTATTCAAGATTTGGATCTTAAGCAAAACCAAAAGCGTTTGAGTAAATTTTAACTTTAATTTCATGCCAATTTTTACCAAAATCTGAAAAATGTGAAAATTTGGTAGTTTTGGCCCAAAATGAGGGCTTTGAATGTTTCAAATTCCCTGGCTATGGATATCATTGGACAGATATAACTGATATCTTTCATTTGACGCCCATTATGTGAACAACCACGTATCCGTTTAAGATTTATTATAGGAAAACCAATGTTTGGGGAAATTATATGATTTTAGGGGTCATTGAACTTTCTGTGACCTTGTACAGGGGCGACTTGACCTACTGACATACTTTTTTAATCATCTTTTAGTATATAATGTGGTAAAGGTCTTGAGATGTGAATCGTTTGCAAAACCCAAAGCCTTGTTGTAATTTTTTACTTGAATTTCATGCCAATTTGCACTGAAAATCTGAAAAGATTTGAAAATTTGAGGTTTGGGGCCCAAAATGAGGGCTTTAAATTGTTCAAATATGCTCGCAATGGATACCCTTGGATAGATATTAGTGATATCTTTCATTTGACGTCGATTATGTGAAAAACTATGCATCTGTTTAAGACTTATTATAGGAAAACCAATATAAGGGGAAATTATGTGAATTTAGAGGTCATTGAACTTTCAATGACCTTGCGCAGTTACGGCTTGACCTGCCGACATACTTTTTGGTCATCTTTTAGTATATATTATGGGAAAGCTTTTGAGGTGTAATTTGTATTGAAAACCAAATCCGTTTTATTAACTTATTAGTTTTATTTTAGGCCAATTTGTACAAAAATCCGAAAAAATGTGAAAATTTTGAGTTTTTAGCCCAAAATGAGGACCTTAACATTATCAAATCTCATCAAAATGGGTATCGTTTGATAGATATTTTCAATATCTTTCATTTGACACCACTGACGTAAAAATTCAAATATCCGTTTAGGAAATATATGCAGAAAACTGGATACATAGGAATTAGGGGTGAAATTAGAGGTCATTGACCTCTGACGACACGTTCCACCACTCATGACACTCAAGAAATGACTTTTCAAATGTGCCAAGGGATGTTCTACCCAAATATCATAACAAGACACCTGGTCATTTTTGTCAAATAAATTCTGGCTATCTCTTGGACTATAATAACATCATCAACTTTGTCCCGTACGACACATTTTGTGTCGTACGGGACATTTTTCTGTGTCGTACGGGACATGTCCCTTGCAACAGAGTGTATTTTTTCAAAGGTTTAATGATTTAAAATCAAATTTATAAGTTTATAATATTTGAACCTATTCATCCTTTCTTCTGAATAAAAATTTACGCCCTTACACCATGTTTTTTCATTTGTAATCTGTTATAGCACCTGTTCCAAGCTTTCTTCAAGTATAGGCCTACTGGCCTAGGTTAACAAATTCAAAGTGGGAGAGGAAGGGAAAAGGAATAGGGGGGTTTAGAAGATGTATCCAAACATTTATGTACTGCTCAGAACACATTAGGTTGTATTCTTGCCAAAATATTTGTCTAAAATATTAAGTGTGTTGTACACGACAAAATGTGTCGTACGGGACATGGGAAGCGCACCATTTCCTATGTCCCGTACGACACATTTTTTCCTGTACAACATACTTAATATTTCCAAAGATTTTTGCAATTCTTATGATGTGTATACATTTTAAAGTGTCAGTTTAATCACTTTGTGATAAAATATTTCCATATTAAGAGAAATGCAGTGTTTTTATTGATGTAAGCTAGGTAATTATGGAATTGTTTCAGAGATGTCCCGTACGACACTTTTTGATGTCCCGTACGACACGTGCGTTCTTGAAGATATTTGCCCTAGGCATTTTTGTGTTCAAGACATTTTCAAAATTATAGGCTGTATAAAATAAAGTGATCTTTCCAGTATTTCCTCATTGATTTAGTAGAGATCAGTCATTTTTAATTCATGCAAAACTCACAGAGTTTGGACATAAACTTCAATTTTCAAAAACTTGACTTTCTCTCGCGTCCCCGTACAGACACGCAACATTGTCATCCTCTAATACCCATAATAGAATAAATTTTGTTGTTGTCATTACTTCAGCTAGGTACCCACTTAGTACTATATAAATTACATAAAACAAATGTCATTACGCTCAAGCATTTTGTCCATGAAATTGAATATTCTCTAAAGTGTCCGTACGACACGCACCACAGAATCGCCCTTTCCATAAATTAAAGACACTGTTTAAGGAGAGAACACACAGTACCGTTGAATGGCTAAGAAAATCTTTCATCAAATTTCACATTCATTGGTCCAGTGAAAGTAAATACGATTTGCATTGATAATGGGGACTAATTCACTTCATAGCATAAAAAGCTGAGAATTGGCAGTTGAGTACCCCCCGTTCGTCGGGTAAAACAGCTAACAACGTGTGCAGTGTTAGCAACAATTACCTTAGTCCCACATTGATTCTGGTTAGTACTTTTGTCAGTAGTGGGATTTTGGTGTAGCAGATATGTCCAAAATGAATGTTCTGTTGTTTCCCAAACACTACTTCTCCTGTACTGTAGTGACATTTTAGAATGACCTATCTTGTCACAGAAGGTTTGAACGAGCAGTTGATGTAAAAAATGTTGTTCTGCAAGTAATCAACCGTCTCGTATTCTTACATTGGAAAGTTACCCGATTCAGAAAATTGTGCAAACCTTTGACTATCTGAGCTACAGTATCTGATGAATAACAAAATAATCACACTAGAATAGAAAAATTTTAACAGATATGCTGTCACTCAAATAAATAAGATGAAAATGACACGTGAAGTATGCCTGTGGATACAATCTATATACACGAGCAGTCTATGAGGGAAGACTGGAAGGTCTCGTCCATGAGTAACCTTAAAGTGCTTAGATCGTTATAAACTGCAATTTTGTCAGGGCATTTTTTTTTTCAAACTTAGCGTAGAGCACTACTACTAACTTGTACATGAAGGACAAGTATAACATTTTGAACTGGAAATTGTTAAAATGCCTTTAAAATAACAACCCAGTCCCGACCATCTGCTGTAAACTCCCATCCCACCATGCAGAAGCCCTGGCCAGTGCTTCATCATTTTGAGTAAAGAGCAGTGCTTTCAGTTTATATCAACCACCATCGCAAATCTCTCAATGTTAAATGCACAACCATCTAAAATGAGTTTACATTTTTACAAGTAAAATCCATGGTACATTACAGTGGAACAATGGCGTAATAGTTACTACAAATTGGGGCATTTTTACATCTTTCATTCTTCTGAATCATAAAAATTGGAAATGAAATATAACACTGCATGCTCTTCGTGTACCCAAATCCAATTCTAAATCAGAGCAAATGATCAGAATAGCTAGTTACAGGAAATGGCAAGATTGGTGTAGGTCTCCAAATTTAACGTGTAGGATACAACACGCAAACAGTATATCATTGCGCATTCAGTTTCTGTTCGATCATGACAGCATACATTTCCCTATTATTGATAGGCCTAATTGTATAAAAAAAATGCTATGTGAAAATTAAAAATTTGTTGTGTAGCTTTCTATGGGTCACTTTTAATAGGCCGGGAGATTAATCAATGCTGGTAAATTATCTATTTCCCTCAAGCAAAAAAAAATCAAAACCAAATCCTACAAGCCTGATAATTCGCTGCTTAAAATTGTATGCCATATTTTCATTCGATCTCTGATGCATTTCACTCCTATCAGTCACTGGCCTTCAATGTCCAACATCAACTGTATCATATTCCAATACTAACTTAGGATATGGTAAAGAGAGAATATTCTAATCTACTGGCTTTGCAAATACAAAAGTGGCATAAGGGAGGGAGAGAAGAAAGACGAGGAGAAAAAGAACAAGAAAAAATGCATGTCAGTGATTCCACCTTATCAAGCAGAGAAGAGATTCCCAGACCACAGACAGCAATGGATGCTTTCAAGCCCGCATTACCAGTACATCAACAGTGGGTATGGTTTCATTATCTCCTGATAGAGAACCAATTCAGGAATATCCTATTAAACATTTGTCCTGGGTTAAATGAGATTGTACCAGTGGTCACACTCTCATCAATGGATAAGGCATTGGCAAGCTAAGTGAGACAGCTGATTTGCTTCTAAGCACTACCTAATGGCTCTGCCTAGAGGTATGAGAACGTTTACAGTAACTGTGGAGGACTACACTCTATTGATGATGCTGCCTTTACAGGTAGTGAGCAACAAACATTCGTGAAGCACTTTCGCTCTTTAACTGAGTAGTTACTCCACAATTTATCAGAAATCAAAGACAAAATCTGCTAAAGTTGTCAAAGTAATAAAAGTAATACATCATTTGCCAGAAATTATATGCACCAAATTAGAAATTTCAAGAAAAAAAAAATATATCCTTGTTCATGTCAAAAAGACTGTGCGTAGATAAGCGATTAAATCTGTTGACATCATGGGATGGTCTACCTCATTCATCCCCCGAATAAATAAATTGTTCCTCACAGATTTTCCGCCAGCGTGTAGAGAGGGACTAAACTATGATGTTCTTTGTATGTGTTAACATCTTGATCTTGTTTTCAACATTCCCTGCACCACTTTTTCATAATAATCAAGTACGTCAAGACCCTGTTCATAAAGATTGTGCAGGGATTGCATACGTCCTTTAACTTTCCTCATTAAGTTCATATATCAATACCAACGGTAAGTATAGTACTATAAATGGGATTGAAATTTTTGAGATCCATCCGTCATAATTTGTTTGTTTTATAAGAAAAACGAATAGACATGTTACCAGAACAATTTGTCTTCTCCGTGAGTTAAATTTCTCGAGCGTTATATCCGTCACAAGACCATGAGGACTACCTTTTCGGCTAAGCGCTGATCGGACATGAATTTTTGGAAAGGCACGTACCACGTTTGACGCCACGGATTGAAAAGCTTCTGAGCCATATTGAAAAAGGATGAAGTTTTAACTGTCGGCAGATTTTCACAAAAGCTCAATATGTACACCAAGTCCTAGAAAGGTGTTTATTTATATCAGCTCTTCACATCGATATGATTCTCAGCTATCATTCATTTAGATCGTTTGACTGCAAATGAATAACGCAATCTTAAATTTGGTGTTATGTGTGGTCTACTGTTACACTGTCTAAGCGTGCCAAAGTGTGAAATAAAATTCACTCTTGCGTCTGCAAGCAGAATTGTTTGGTACCTTTTCGTGACTCTAATCTGTGCTATTAATGGTAAATGCCTTGGAAAATAAATCAGGTCAAATGTGAAACATGTTTGCAAAACCCTCTTTAATCTCAAGCTTAACAACAATGTAAAAGGATTCAATCCTTGAAAAGACATCCGCGGTTAGTATATTTTTGTACAAAATCAAGTGAATTCGTCAAAATTCCTCTCTGTCTTGTCTTTCTCACGAATTACTTTTAGTTTGCGCACCTGCAACTTCACCGGACTGGAATGGCGGATTAGTGTGCGATTATCTTCCAAGAGTTACTACAAGCGAGCTCGCTAGTAACTCCTGAACTGTCATGAGTGTGGATTCTACGTATGTGATGAAAGAGGGGGGGGGGGTGATGGCATGTCATGTGAGGATATGAAAGGGTAGTCTATGATTCTAGCGAGGAGAGGTGAAATCGTGTGACGAGTAAGAGGGCGCTGGTCGTTCCTCCCTCCACTTCTTCGCTTTTTCCAGCTGCGTAGGATCTGTTTTAATCTTTGCATCAGATTTCTTTCTATTATTTTTATAAACTTTGCCCATAAATTTTTTTCTGATTGGTTTCCATTCTATGGTTCTTGGCTCATAGTAAAAATGATATTAATTTTTTTATTTAATTTTTTTTTTTTTGTTTTGTTGTTTTTTTTTTTTTTTGTTTTTTTTTTTTTGTTTTTTTTTTTTTTTTATTGTAATGAAATGATGTGCATGTCCGTCCCTTCCTTTTTTTCTTTATTTTCCTGATCACTTCAATCTTTGTATATATATGATTATCTTGAACTTGTTTATGTAATCTTTATAGTGAAATTTGATGTAAATGATTGTATGTTAATGATTATCAATAAAGCAAAAATAAAATATAATAATAAAATACAATAAATAATACATAATGATGAAATAATAATGAATAATAATAACAACAACAACATAACATCAATAAAGTAAACATGCACTTGCCCGCCCCCGCCGCCGTCGCAGAGGATTCGCAAAAAAAACACCAACAATTCTGCTCTTTTTTTCTGGCTTTGTCGACTGATGAGGTGTAAGGGGGGGGGGGGGGGGGGGGGGGGGGGGGGGGGGGGGGGGGGGGGGTGATATGTGTTCTTGTCTGAACTTTCATTCCACCTCCCTCAAGCCCAAACCAGGCTTAACTTAGGTAAACACCCAAAGCAAGCTCAAAAAGAAGGCAGCCTCCTCCAACAGCTCTCGTGTCCCATGTGAATATGCAAAAGCCTGTTATCTCCCAGAAACGCTCTCAGCCCACAACAGTCACATTGCGCACAACGAACACAATCAGTGTCATCCTGCCTTGTCCCTACGAACGGCTTCGCGCGCCAGGTTGAGGCATGCTTACCCAGTAAGGACGCTGCGAATCTACATGACACTACACCGTCGACTATTGTGTTTTCCTCCTGCGACTACATACGCTCCCTATAGTTTCATAGTATATCGCCCTCGTCGAGACTGTCACAAGAAATAGCAAATGTGATATTTGTTAGACAATTGAGTCCAATTAATTCCTGCAAGAGTAACAAAAGCTGATGTGAAGAATATTCCTTGGAAACACATTTATGCACACAAATGCAATCTATTGATGATTCAGAGTCGACGAAGAAATATCGACACCGTTTCGTAATCTTTTGAATGTTACGCCAATTCTCCGGGAGGACCTCTTGCGGACGTCACAAACCTTCGATACGATAGAAAATAAATGATCGGCGAACTTTCCCACCCTGCCCCCCCCCCATGTCCGTTGCGAGTAAGTTATCTACTGACGCACCCTAACCGAAAGTTTATTTGATGCAATACTTATGAAACATTAAGTAAAAGGATCTAATTTAGTGTGCAATGATAACAAAAAGAAATGATTCAAACTGACCTATTGCCCAGTTGTATGTTAACAGGAGCAATAAACTGTTGCTCCAAAAAAAAAACAGCCAACATATTCTAATAGCTGGAGTAACAAAGCAAAGAAGTACATTGTACCCATCTTAGGAATTTCTTGTAATTAATAGTTACAACAATTGTGTCGTGAACGGCCAACAATATCAACATCAAAGTTCCACAATCCGCTCCTTCTGGAATATTTTCATTAAAATATACAAAATATTAATTCTTTGGACCGTATCTGTACCGCCCTCAGATAACTTATAAGAAAAGTTATTATTATTATAATTCATTATATTATATATATTATATTATATTATATATTATTATTATTATTATTATTATTATTATAATTTTCATTATACAGTATGCGATTATTAAGCCATCCACAAAAGTGCAATGAAACGAGTCAATCGTAGGATTTTTTCCAAAAGAAATAAGAAATCTCAATGCTTAAATGATTGAAAATCCACTATTGTTACGTGCAAATGGCAATGTTTGACAAAAAGTCATATAAACTAGTTTTTTTAATTGAAAATATAATAAACACTGAAAAATAAACCTAAATTATTATTTATTACAAACACACACCCTTTCGCGACCAAACCGGGGGGGGTGGGGGGGGGGGGGTGGGGCTGTACCGAAACGGTCGCGTTCAGGCATCGCAACCGCACGTGGCGCCCGACAGGCCCTTTCGCCAAACGTGGGCATTTGGACGAAAGCGTCGACGTTCCAGGTCACGCGACGCGACGCAAACGTAACCACACTGTCGGCACAAGCGATTCCCCACCGCATGTCGATACTGTCGTTGATTGTAGCCGAGGCGAAGGGCCATCCCATCCGTAGCGGACTTATGTTGACCATCAGACGGAAGAGATTGTAAACGCTTTCTCAATTCTGAACCAAAGAGCTTTTCCCCACAAATCAGGGCTGCCCAGATCCATTTCACCTGAGCAAAATGCCACGCGCTTTCTATGCCGTTTTGTCCGAAAGCCATGGCTAGTCGGCGACTCGCATGTAACCCCCTCGGCGAGTCCGTCTTTGACGGTCGAAAGGCTACATATTTTTGCCGGTGCCATTTCGCTTATAATCGGCTTGAAAATGGGAGCTGTTTGAAAGGAAGAAGGCGCTTTGACATCAAGCAATCGCCGCGCGTGCCTGAACCTCAGTAGTTATACCGGGCGCCATGGTTTGGTGTGTTCAATCTACAGGGGCACTGACGTTTGTGCAGTAAATGACCGAATGTAGTTCACGCGCTGTATTTGCGTCCCATTCTCGTTATGAAGCCTGGCGCGCTGAGGCTACTGATCTAGCCCTTCCTCGATGTCTGTGAGTGAAGTATTCTTCCGACTGACATTGCGAAAGCTTGAAGAAAATTCGTAAGCTGAAAATATAAGACGAGATGTTTGACACAACTCAGAACCAGGACTAATGAGCCTGAAAACCCCGCCGCGCGCGTCTTATATCGCTACTCCAGACATCGCGCGCATGCGCCTACATGTTTTCTTCCGCCTATTTGAATGCGCGATTGGTTGGACGCGCCTCTCGTCTCGTTCATGAATTGGTTATTTTACCATTCCCTCCTTTTTAACAAAACACTGATTTTTGTTTAATGGTTAAATAATGATTATACCTCAGATCTTTTTGCTTAAGCTGCTGGAAATGAAATTTGTCGCTCAAATGCGCTTGACAGAGGGTAATGGAACCATGCTATTATCAAAATAGATTTGTTTGTTGATATTTAGATGTACAGATTCCTTAGCAAAAGTCCACTTTTTTTCTTGTAAACTTTTAAAATGTTACCTGTTACGAAATCTGGCAATAAACTAGACAACGGAAAAGTTGTTTTCATGCTAAGGAAATTTTGCTGCTTACATAACAAATCAGCCGCAAGCAATTGTTCAGACAATTTAGAAGAATCGATTTTTTCATGGCGATTGATAATAAAACCTTCTTTAACCAAAACATAATTTTAGCAGAAAATCAGAAAAATTGGGTCATCTTCCAAACACGTATGATTTCATAAACTACATAAACTTTTAGAGGGTATAGCCTATGAAACCGAAGCACAAAAGAATGTTTTAATGATTCGTGCAATCTACAATCAAACCGACCAGTGATGAATATTTGTGAAAAACGAGCACAATTGTCAACCATGTTTTTCTAAAGGTCATCGGCGCGTCTGTATGATCGGCCGCGTAATCGACCCAATTACGTATGCAAAGTATTATTTGTCTATGGCGCGGTAACACGCGTTCTTGGGAAGGTCTGTTCGTAGGCTTAATATTTCGCCGGGGGGTATCGTTGTTGAAGTGAGCGCGTTTTGAGCTGAATAATCTCCAGATTTCGCCGTTTACATATGTGACGGGGATGTTATATAGTAACGCAATAATTTATCCATGAGGCTCCCTGCGGCGCGGCTTGAGTTTGACCGGCTGTTATGGTCATTTCTCACCTCTACAGCAAAAAGCCACGCTACTAAATACTTCCCTGCACGTCAACAACTATTTCTAATGAAACAAACGCACTGAAAAGTATTTTATTGGTCATTTCATTCACATCAGCTACAAGATTTAGATTCACATCACTTCGTTCCTATCTCTTTTAATTAAGGAAACACAATTCCTTTCTTATAACCAAACTGGTCGTCTACTCTTCCAACTTTATCTCTATATTCATATGCATAGATTCTTCATCTTGCTTCATAATCTGAGGCATCAAATCATTCAATCTCATTTTAAGAACAAGGGATGTGGTAATAAATTACCTATTTACATCGCTCGCTACTCATGAAAACTAAACGGCAGCTGGAACAATATTTAATGCATTCATTCACTCACAGAAGATTTAGATGCAGCAACCTGCTCCCAAGCAGGTTTTACCGGTTTTAGCAGTTAACACCCCGTTAAAAATAGTTTATCCCTCACGTTAACTATAAGTTTAACTTGTCTTATCCACTACTTGGGCCAAAATTGAAACAACTTAGAAGAGAAAAGCAACTTGCACTCATCATGTTGCGCATGGTAGATTTTCGCGAAATATCGGTATTTCAGAGACTTCACAAAAGTTCTGTAAATCCGTCATAGTTTGTTACAAGTCACAAATGAGGTCATAGAATTATTTTTGAGTTACTCTTGCAAAGCATTGTAAAATAAACGTCACACACATGATAGTTTCAGAGTTTGACGTTCGAGGCATTTTCTCCATCTTTCGATGACGTCTTATGACCTTTTACTTCACCAAACTGCAAGTTGCAAAATGTTTTAAAAGATTTTATTCCTTGTCTTATCACCGTGACTATAGTAGAATAAACTATTTCCATTGTCTATTTAAGAAAATGGATGAAAATAGCGTATTTTTTCATACAAGCAAATTCGGAGTGGTTACCATGTTACTCTGGTAACCATCTGCGTAAAAGATAGAAAACCCGCCACTAAGGCCAACAAAAAAAAAAAACTTCAAAGTATATACCTCCTCAAAATATTAACTAATACAGCGCTAGCAAAGTGCGCACCTGTCTACACACTTCGCACAAGACTGAATAAATGTTAGGCACTAGAGCCTATGGTTCAACAGCTTGCACTGTGGTTCGAGTAGTGTGATCAAGTTATTCTAGCTTCATAGACATACACAGAGACTCTGCAATATTCACGATTTTAGTAAATCAGGTCCGAGTGTTACAACAATTTGCGTTATGATTCCATGTGACCTTTACAGGTAGCATCATATTCGTGGGTACCGAAATTTTAACGCAGTCATTTTTACTGGAATACATTTCAAGCGTGTTAACGTATATAAATAAGAAGTTGGTGGGTGCCTAGTGCTCTTGACAAGGCATACCAGCTCTACTGCTAGAGATGTGACGAACTTGTCGAAGCGAGAATTGAACCCGCGCAACTTGCTAGCGGAAAGACGAATGTCACGTTATTGATACATACAATTCATGCAACAAGATGGAGTGAAAAATTGCACCTTTGTGGTTATATAGTTCCGTTGAGATCTATAGCTTCTAAAGGTTCCTAAAGACGGATTAATAAGGGTTCTGGTAGTTTCTAGAGGTTTTTTCTTGTAATTTGCTAATTAAGAATGTGTTCCATTTTAATTGGCAGGAGACAGTGTGGTTAGTTTGTATCGAAGAGCTCTTAACAAGCATTTTTTTTGAGCAGGAAAACAATGAGAAATCATGTGATTCATTTAAAAACATTATATTCGCCCTTCATCTCTTTCGATTTAAAAAAAAATCTAACCGATTCGTTAATGATGAGGACGATTTTAAAGTTTTCTATTATCATGCGTGTCTAGGTACCGGTGTAAAGGTGCCGTGCAACAACTTGTAGGCCGGATCGCCCAATGCCAAAAAGTCGTCTGGATAAAGGCAAGGAGTGCGCTTTGCTAGAGTTGTCAAGTTAGTATATTTAGAGTGGAATTACGTTATTGTTTAGTGCGTCATTTTTTTAATTGCACGCACTGTAGGTTAGGAGGTACCTACACGCAGAAACCACGCCTGTGCGCATATTATTGCGGGAAATATTTTTACGTTGATGATGCCTGAAAATGTCATCAATCTGATTAGCATGCCGATCACACGTTTGATAAGTTGTGAATGTAGCGCAGTGGGAAATGCTTTAATAAATAGAGAAAGTATAAATGGTGGTCGAAAGTGTATAAGCAAATTTCTTATTAAATCAAAAGATATAAAATTAATCGTGGGACGTTTTCATTCATTTAGTTATTCCCACGAAAACTCCGAACGGCTTTTGCCCGAACTGATTGAAAGTTACGAAATACGCTTCGACTTTTCCTCGGCAAGTTCGCAAAATTACATTCAAAATGATTCGATGCTCGCAGAATTATGGACTCGGTAAAACAATTTATGTTCTTACTTTAAACCTACAGTATACACTTCTATACGGCGAGCCTGCCGGTCCCATCAGTTGCCTGTGCTGTCCCTCATACTAATTCTTAGCGTATAAAAATTAAGCTTATAATTGTGACTACTATTTCATACGCCTTTTGAAAGAATATCTTAAATTAATTCTGATGCACCTCTTGTGACTATTATAAACCAATTTTTGAAGATTTCTCTACAGTCCGTTTCATTTTAATAACAAATACACTTGTCAGAAATGAAAAGAAAAATACAATGATACTCACACAACATCATTGACAATGCTATATTATCAAAAACGCAATTGTCCAAGAAAGATTGAAAAACGAAATATTTTTACGGGTTTATGAGAATAAGGATAAAAAAAAGTCGCAAGTCAAAAATAAAGATACACATACATTGAAATAGCTGGTAACATATTCTCCTCCCACACACACCCCCCCCAAGCAGATTTTATGCAATGAAAAATACCACTCCTACTCAAAATATTGCAACATACACTATAACGCATGCATTTGAGTTGAAGGGTCTTCTGTAATGATGTCAAAATGAAGTTTTATTATTAAAATAAAAGATTATTTGAAAAACATCAATAAATATTGTTTCTGCGTTTCTCTCCAAGCGGAATATCAGATGCACGAAACCGCGCCACCGGATAACAAGTGGCTGAACATGAAAATAGCCCTTTGTTTCGTCTCGTTGAGGTGGCGTGTTAATCATGAGCATCGTAATTCGGTCAATTACTCTAATAAAACGGTTTGATGTTTGAAGACTTCCATCGAAACAAAAAATACTCAAATGTCTCTGAGGGCGTCGGAGAAAAGTAAGACCACCCTCGAAACGAAATTGACCTCACACTCTTCATAAGAAGGGTAGCTACGAGGAATGCCCATAGATTAAACAAACCTTTCAGTTAATAATTTTATATTTCATCATTCTAAGGACAGTTGTTATTGTTAACATCTAGAATTTATTGTCACAAACTTGCTCAGGTACATTGGACATAATACCGAAGAGAACCATCATCTAATAGTAGCGCTTATCCTCTGTGTCACTGTTTATGAAGATAGGAGGTCACTTTCGTCTTCGAGGGGTGTGGCTCTTCTGAGATCCTCAAGGAACATATTGCCACTTTTCGTTTGGGAAGTCTTTCCAAACATCAGAAACGTTATATGTAATATCAAGCGGAATAACCATCTAGCTGAGTGATTAATCATGAGCCCACCACCTGATAGGAGGCGAAAAAATGTAAATGTCCATGTTCCAGCCCTTCTGTTGTGGGCTCGCCTCTTTGATAATCTTCTCGCCTTTGAAGAAGAAACGAGAAAGAATATCATTGATGTTTTGTTCAAATAATTTATCATTTTTCCATATAACGTAATTAGGACATCATTACGACAAGATCCTTAAACGTAGAATGCATGCGTATAGTATATGTTGGCAATAGGTGGCGTACTGTGGGTCAACTCATGGGTGAGGGGGGGAAGGGCACT
>JZLH01S0632329.1:57929-68806 GCA_001188425.1 Eucidaris tribuloides | reverse complement strand
AACCAGTACTGTGTATTCTCTTTAACATTGTGAAAAGTTACCCATTCAGAAATTTGTCAAACTTTGATATCTGAGCTACAGTACATGATGAATACAAAAATAATCACACTAGAATAGAAAATTTTTAACAGATATGCTGTCACTAGCAAAATAAGTACAGATGAAAATGAGCACATGAATTATTGTCCTGTGGATACAAATTCTATAACACAGCAGTCTATGAGGGGAAGACTGGAATGGTCGCTCCATGATTTTCACTTTGTAAAAGTGCTTTATGATCGTTTTAAACTGCAATTTTGTCAGGGCATTATTTTTAGACCTTATCGGAGACACTACTACTGTAGCATGAAGGAGCAAGTAGCTAACATTTTTGAACTGGAAATATTGTTAAACAATGCCTTTAAAATACAACCCACCATCTTGCTGTAAACTCCCATCCCACCATGCAAGAAGCCTGCCAGTGCTTCATCATTTTGATGTTAAAGACAGTGGCTTTCAGTTTATATCAACCATCGCAAATCTCTCAAAATGTGTAAATGCACAACTCATCTTAAAATGAGTTTACATTTTTACAGAGTAAAATCCATGGTACATTTACAGTGGAACAATGGAGTAATATGTACTACAAATTTGGGGCATTTTTACATTATTCATTCTTCTGAATCATAAAAATGTGGAAATGAAATCTAAGCACTGCTCTCTTCGTGTACCCAAATCCCAATTCTAAATCAGAGCAAACTGATCAGAATAGCTAGTTTACAGGGAAATGGCAAGATTGGGTGTAGTCCTCAATTTACGTGTAGGATACAACACTCAAAGTAGTATGCATGCCATTTTCAGTTTCTGTTCTGATCATTTGAAAGTCATACATTTCCTCTTTATTGTATAGGCCTAATTGTTATATAAAAAAAATGCTATGTGAAAATTAAAAATTTGTTGTGTAGCTTTCTATGGGTCACTTTTAATAGGCCGGGAGATTAATCAATGCTGGTAAATTATCTATTTCCCTCAAGCAAAAAAAAATCAAAACCAAATCCTACAAGCCTGATAATTCGCTGCTTAAAATTGTATGCCATATTTTCATTCGATCTCTGATGCATTTCACTCCTATCAGTCACTGGCCTTCAATGTCCAACATCAACTGTATCATATTCCAATACTAACTTAGGATATGGTAAAGAGAGAATATTCTAATCTACTGGCTTTGCAAATACAAAAGTGGCATAAGGGAGGGAGAGAAGAAAGACGAGGAGAAAAAGAACAAGAAAAAATGCATGTCAGTGATTCCACCTTATCAAGCAGAGAAGAGATTCCCAGACCACAGACAGCAATGGATGCTTTCAAGCCCGCATTACCAGTACATCAACAGTGGGTATGGTTTCATTATCTCCTGATAGAGAACCAATTCAGGAATATCCTATTAAACATTTGTCCTGGGTTAAATGAGATTGTACCAGTGGTCACACTCTCATCAATGGATAAGGCATTGGCAAGCTAAGTGAGACAGCTGATTTGCTTCTAAGCACTACCTAATGGCTCTGCCTAGAGGTATGAGAACGTTTACAGTAACTGTGGAGGACTACACTCTATTGATGATGCTGCCTTTACAGGTAGTGAGCAACAAACATTCGTGAAGCACTTTCGCTCTTTAACTGAGTAGTTACTCCACAATTTATCAGAAATCAAAGACAAAATCTGCTAAAGTTGTCAAAGTAATAAAAGTAATACATCATTTGCCAGAAATTATATGCACCAAATTAGAAATTTCAAGAAAAAAAAAATATATCCTTGTTCATGTCAAAAAGACTGTGCGTAGATAAGCGATTAAATCTGTTGACATCATGGGATGGTCTACCTCATTCATCCCCCGAATAAATAAATTGTTCCTCACAGATTTTCCGCCAGCGTGTAGAGAGGGACTAAACTATGATGTTCTTTGTATGTGTTAACATCTTGATCTTGTTTTCAACATTCCCTGCACCACTTTTTCATAATAATCAAGTACGTCAAGACCCTGTTCATAAAGATTGTGCAGGGATTGCATACGTCCTTTAACTTTCCTCATTAAGTTCATATATCAATACCAACGGTAAGTATAGTACTATAAATGGGATTGAAATTTTTGAGATCCATCCGTCATAATTTGTTTGTTTTATAAGAAAAACGAATAGACATGTTACCAGAACAATTTGTCTTCTCCGTGAGTTAAATTTCTCGAGCGTTATATCCGTCACAAGACCATGAGGACTACCTTTTCGGCTAAGCGCTGATCGGACATGAATTTTTGGAAAGGCACGTACCACGTTTGACGCCACGGATTGAAAAGCTTCTGAGCCATATTGAAAAAGGATGAAGTTTTAACTGTCGGCAGATTTTCACAAAAGCTCAATATGTACACCAAGTCCTAGAAAGGTGTTTATTTATATCAGCTCTTCACATCGATATGATTCTCAGCTATCATTCATTTAGATCGTTTGACTGCAAATGAATAACGCAATCTTAAATTTGGTGTTATGTGTGGTCTACTGTTACACTGTCTAAGCGTGCCAAAGTGTGAAATAAAATTCACTCTTGCGTCTGCAAGCAGAATTGTTTGGTACCTTTTCGTGACTCTAATCTGTGCTATTAATGGTAAATGCCTTGGAAAATAAATCAGGTCAAATGTGAAACATGTTTGCAAAACCCTCTTTAATCTCAAGCTTAACAACAATGTAAAAGGATTCAATCCTTGAAAAGACATCCGCGGTTAGTATATTTTTGTACAAAATCAAGTGAATTCGTCAAAATTCCTCTCTGTCTTGTCTTTCTCACGAATTACTTTTAGTTTGCGCACCTGCAACTTCACCGGACTGGAATGGCGGATTAGTGTGCGATTATCTTCCAAGAGTTACTACAAGCGAGCTCGCTAGTAACTCCTGAACTGTCATGAGTGTGGATTCTACGTATGTGATGAAAGAGGGGGGGGGGGTGATGGCATGTCATGTGAGGATATGAAAGGGTAGTCTATGATTCTAGCGAGGAGAGGTGAAATCGTGTGACGAGTAAGAGGGCGCTGGTCGTTCCTCCCTCCACTTCTTCGCTTTTTCCAGCTGCGTAGGATCTGTTTTAATCTTTGCATCAGATTTCTTTCTATTATTTTTATAAACTTTGCCCATAAATTTTTTTCTGATTGGTTTCCATTCTATGGTTCTTGGCTCATAGTAAAAATGATATTAATTTTTTTATTTAATTTTTTTTTTTTTGTTTTGTTGTTTTTTTTTTTTTTTGTTTTTTTTTTTTTGTTTTTTTTTTTTTTTTATTGTAATGAAATGATGTGCATGTCCGTCCCTTCCTTTTTTTCTTTATTTTCCTGATCACTTCAATCTTTGTATATATATGATTATCTTGAACTTGTTTATGTAATCTTTATAGTGAAATTTGATGTAAATGATTGTATGTTAATGATTATCAATAAAGCAAAAATAAAATATAATAATAAAATACAATAAATAATACATAATGATGAAATAATAATGAATAATAATAACAACAACAACATAACATCAATAAAGTAAACATGCACTTGCCCGCCCCCGCCGCCGTCGCAGAGGATTCGCAAAAAAAACACCAACAATTCTGCTCTTTTTTTCTGGCTTTGTCGACTGATGAGGTGTAAGGGGGGGGGGGGGGGGGGGGGGGGGGGGGGGGGGGGGGGGGGGGGGTGATATGTGTTCTTGTCTGAACTTTCATTCCACCTCCCTCAAGCCCAAACCAGGCTTAACTTAGGTAAACACCCAAAGCAAGCTCAAAAAGAAGGCAGCCTCCTCCAACAGCTCTCGTGTCCCATGTGAATATGCAAAAGCCTGTTATCTCCCAGAAACGCTCTCAGCCCACAACAGTCACATTGCGCACAACGAACACAATCAGTGTCATCCTGCCTTGTCCCTACGAACGGCTTCGCGCGCCAGGTTGAGGCATGCTTACCCAGTAAGGACGCTGCGAATCTACATGACACTACACCGTCGACTATTGTGTTTTCCTCCTGCGACTACATACGCTCCCTATAGTTTCATAGTATATCGCCCTCGTCGAGACTGTCACAAGAAATAGCAAATGTGATATTTGTTAGACAATTGAGTCCAATTAATTCCTGCAAGAGTAACAAAAGCTGATGTGAAGAATATTCCTTGGAAACACATTTATGCACACAAATGCAATCTATTGATGATTCAGAGTCGACGAAGAAATATCGACACCGTTTCGTAATCTTTTGAATGTTACGCCAATTCTCCGGGAGGACCTCTTGCGGACGTCACAAACCTTCGATACGATAGAAAATAAATGATCGGCGAACTTTCCCACCCTGCCCCCCCCCCATGTCCGTTGCGAGTAAGTTATCTACTGACGCACCCTAACCGAAAGTTTATTTGATGCAATACTTATGAAACATTAAGTAAAAGGATCTAATTTAGTGTGCAATGATAACAAAAAGAAATGATTCAAACTGACCTATTGCCCAGTTGTATGTTAACAGGAGCAATAAACTGTTGCTCCAAAAAAAAAACAGCCAACATATTCTAATAGCTGGAGTAACAAAGCAAAGAAGTACATTGTACCCATCTTAGGAATTTCTTGTAATTAATAGTTACAACAATTGTGTCGTGAACGGCCAACAATATCAACATCAAAGTTCCACAATCCGCTCCTTCTGGAATATTTTCATTAAAATATACAAAATATTAATTCTTTGGACCGTATCTGTACCGCCCTCAGATAACTTATAAGAAAAGTTATTATTATTATAATTCATTATATTATATATATTATATTATATTATATATTATTATTATTATTATTATTATTATTATAATTTTCATTATACAGTATGCGATTATTAAGCCATCCACAAAAGTGCAATGAAACGAGTCAATCGTAGGATTTTTTCCAAAAGAAATAAGAAATCTCAATGCTTAAATGATTGAAAATCCACTATTGTTACGTGCAAATGGCAATGTTTGACAAAAAGTCATATAAACTAGTTTTTTTAATTGAAAATATAATAAACACTGAAAAATAAACCTAAATTATTATTTATTACAAACACACACCCTTTCGCGACCAAACCGGGGGGGGTGGGGGGGGGGGGGTGGGGCTGTACCGAAACGGTCGCGTTCAGGCATCGCAACCGCACGTGGCGCCCGACAGGCCCTTTCGCCAAACGTGGGCATTTGGACGAAAGCGTCGACGTTCCAGGTCACGCGACGCGACGCAAACGTAACCACACTGTCGGCACAAGCGATTCCCCACCGCATGTCGATACTGTCGTTGATTGTAGCCGAGGCGAAGGGCCATCCCATCCGTAGCGGACTTATGTTGACCATCAGACGGAAGAGATTGTAAACGCTTTCTCAATTCTGAACCAAAGAGCTTTTCCCCACAAATCAGGGCTGCCCAGATCCATTTCACCTGAGCAAAATGCCACGCGCTTTCTATGCCGTTTTGTCCGAAAGCCATGGCTAGTCGGCGACTCGCATGTAACCCCCTCGGCGAGTCCGTCTTTGACGGTCGAAAGGCTACATATTTTTGCCGGTGCCATTTCGCTTATAATCGGCTTGAAAATGGGAGCTGTTTGAAAGGAAGAAGGCGCTTTGACATCAAGCAATCGCCGCGCGTGCCTGAACCTCAGTAGTTATACCGGGCGCCATGGTTTGGTGTGTTCAATCTACAGGGGCACTGACGTTTGTGCAGTAAATGACCGAATGTAGTTCACGCGCTGTATTTGCGTCCCATTCTCGTTATGAAGCCTGGCGCGCTGAGGCTACTGATCTAGCCCTTCCTCGATGTCTGTGAGTGAAGTATTCTTCCGACTGACATTGCGAAAGCTTGAAGAAAATTCGTAAGCTGAAAATATAAGACGAGATGTTTGACACAACTCAGAACCAGGACTAATGAGCCTGAAAACCCCGCCGCGCGCGTCTTATATCGCTACTCCAGACATCGCGCGCATGCGCCTACATGTTTTCTTCCGCCTATTTGAATGCGCGATTGGTTGGACGCGCCTCTCGTCTCGTTCATGAATTGGTTATTTTACCATTCCCTCCTTTTTAACAAAACACTGATTTTTGTTTAATGGTTAAATAATGATTATACCTCAGATCTTTTTGCTTAAGCTGCTGGAAATGAAATTTGTCGCTCAAATGCGCTTGACAGAGGGTAATGGAACCATGCTATTATCAAAATAGATTTGTTTGTTGATATTTAGATGTACAGATTCCTTAGCAAAAGTCCACTTTTTTTCTTGTAAACTTTTAAAATGTTACCTGTTACGAAATCTGGCAATAAACTAGACAACGGAAAAGTTGTTTTCATGCTAAGGAAATTTTGCTGCTTACATAACAAATCAGCCGCAAGCAATTGTTCAGACAATTTAGAAGAATCGATTTTTTCATGGCGATTGATAATAAAACCTTCTTTAACCAAAACATAATTTTAGCAGAAAATCAGAAAAATTGGGTCATCTTCCAAACACGTATGATTTCATAAACTACATAAACTTTTAGAGGGTATAGCCTATGAAACCGAAGCACAAAAGAATGTTTTAATGATTCGTGCAATCTACAATCAAACCGACCAGTGATGAATATTTGTGAAAAACGAGCACAATTGTCAACCATGTTTTTCTAAAGGTCATCGGCGCGTCTGTATGATCGGCCGCGTAATCGACCCAATTACGTATGCAAAGTATTATTTGTCTATGGCGCGGTAACACGCGTTCTTGGGAAGGTCTGTTCGTAGGCTTAATATTTCGCCGGGGGGTATCGTTGTTGAAGTGAGCGCGTTTTGAGCTGAATAATCTCCAGATTTCGCCGTTTACATATGTGACGGGGATGTTATATAGTAACGCAATAATTTATCCATGAGGCTCCCTGCGGCGCGGCTTGAGTTTGACCGGCTGTTATGGTCATTTCTCACCTCTACAGCAAAAAGCCACGCTACTAAATACTTCCCTGCACGTCAACAACTATTTCTAATGAAACAAACGCACTGAAAAGTATTTTATTGGTCATTTCATTCACATCAGCTACAAGATTTAGATTCACATCACTTCGTTCCTATCTCTTTTAATTAAGGAAACACAATTCCTTTCTTATAACCAAACTGGTCGTCTACTCTTCCAACTTTATCTCTATATTCATATGCATAGATTCTTCATCTTGCTTCATAATCTGAGGCATCAAATCATTCAATCTCATTTTAAGAACAAGGGATGTGGTAATAAATTACCTATTTACATCGCTCGCTACTCATGAAAACTAAACGGCAGCTGGAACAATATTTAATGCATTCATTCACTCACAGAAGATTTAGATGCAGCAACCTGCTCCCAAGCAGGTTTTACCGGTTTTAGCAGTTAACACCCCGTTAAAAATAGTTTATCCCTCACGTTAACTATAAGTTTAACTTGTCTTATCCACTACTTGGGCCAAAATTGAAACAACTTAGAAGAGAAAAGCAACTTGCACTCATCATGTTGCGCATGGTAGATTTTCGCGAAATATCGGTATTTCAGAGACTTCACAAAAGTTCTGTAAATCCGTCATAGTTTGTTACAAGTCACAAATGAGGTCATAGAATTATTTTTGAGTTACTCTTGCAAAGCATTGTAAAATAAACGTCACACACATGATAGTTTCAGAGTTTGACGTTCGAGGCATTTTCTCCATCTTTCGATGACGTCTTATGACCTTTTACTTCACCAAACTGCAAGTTGCAAAATGTTTTAAAAGATTTTATTCCTTGTCTTATCACCGTGACTATAGTAGAATAAACTATTTCCATTGTCTATTTAAGAAAATGGATGAAAATAGCGTATTTTTTCATACAAGCAAATTCGGAGTGGTTACCATGTTACTCTGGTAACCATCTGCGTAAAAGATAGAAAACCCGCCACTAAGGCCAACAAAAAAAAAAAACTTCAAAGTATATACCTCCTCAAAATATTAACTAATACAGCGCTAGCAAAGTGCGCACCTGTCTACACACTTCGCACAAGACTGAATAAATGTTAGGCACTAGAGCCTATGGTTCAACAGCTTGCACTGTGGTTCGAGTAGTGTGATCAAGTTATTCTAGCTTCATAGACATACACAGAGACTCTGCAATATTCACGATTTTAGTAAATCAGGTCCGAGTGTTACAACAATTTGCGTTATGATTCCATGTGACCTTTACAGGTAGCATCATATTCGTGGGTACCGAAATTTTAACGCAGTCATTTTTACTGGAATACATTTCAAGCGTGTTAACGTATATAAATAAGAAGTTGGTGGGTGCCTAGTGCTCTTGACAAGGCATACCAGCTCTACTGCTAGAGATGTGACGAACTTGTCGAAGCGAGAATTGAACCCGCGCAACTTGCTAGCGGAAAGACGAATGTCACGTTATTGATACATACAATTCATGCAACAAGATGGAGTGAAAAATTGCACCTTTGTGGTTATATAGTTCCGTTGAGATCTATAGCTTCTAAAGGTTCCTAAAGACGGATTAATAAGGGTTCTGGTAGTTTCTAGAGGTTTTTTCTTGTAATTTGCTAATTAAGAATGTGTTCCATTTTAATTGGCAGGAGACAGTGTGGTTAGTTTGTATCGAAGAGCTCTTAACAAGCATTTTTTTTGAGCAGGAAAACAATGAGAAATCATGTGATTCATTTAAAAACATTATATTCGCCCTTCATCTCTTTCGATTTAAAAAAAAATCTAACCGATTCGTTAATGATGAGGACGATTTTAAAGTTTTCTATTATCATGCGTGTCTAGGTACCGGTGTAAAGGTGCCGTGCAACAACTTGTAGGCCGGATCGCCCAATGCCAAAAAGTCGTCTGGATAAAGGCAAGGAGTGCGCTTTGCTAGAGTTGTCAAGTTAGTATATTTAGAGTGGAATTACGTTATTGTTTAGTGCGTCATTTTTTTAATTGCACGCACTGTAGGTTAGGAGGTACCTACACGCAGAAACCACGCCTGTGCGCATATTATTGCGGGAAATATTTTTACGTTGATGATGCCTGAAAATGTCATCAATCTGATTAGCATGCCGATCACACGTTTGATAAGTTGTGAATGTAGCGCAGTGGGAAATGCTTTAATAAATAGAGAAAGTATAAATGGTGGTCGAAAGTGTATAAGCAAATTTCTTATTAAATCAAAAGATATAAAATTAATCGTGGGACGTTTTCATTCATTTAGTTATTCCCACGAAAACTCCGAACGGCTTTTGCCCGAACTGATTGAAAGTTACGAAATACGCTTCGACTTTTCCTCGGCAAGTTCGCAAAATTACATTCAAAATGATTCGATGCTCGCAGAATTATGGACTCGGTAAAACAATTTATGTTCTTACTTTAAACCTACAGTATACACTTCTATACGGCGAGCCTGCCGGTCCCATCAGTTGCCTGTGCTGTCCCTCATACTAATTCTTAGCGTATAAAAATTAAGCTTATAATTGTGACTACTATTTCATACGCCTTTTGAAAGAATATCTTAAATTAATTCTGATGCACCTCTTGTGACTATTATAAACCAATTTTTGAAGATTTCTCTACAGTCCGTTTCATTTTAATAACAAATACACTTGTCAGAAATGAAAAGAAAAATACAATGATACTCACACAACATCATTGACAATGCTATATTATCAAAAACGCAATTGTCCAAGAAAGATTGAAAAACGAAATATTTTTACGGGTTTATGAGAATAAGGATAAAAAAAAGTCGCAAGTCAAAAATAAAGATACACATACATTGAAATAGCTGGTAACATATTCTCCTCCCACACACACCCCCCCCAAGCAGATTTTATGCAATGAAAAATACCACTCCTACTCAAAATATTGCAACATACACTATAACGCATGCATTTGAGTTGAAGGGTCTTCTGTAATGATGTCAAAATGAAGTTTTATTATTAAAATAAAAGATTATTTGAAAAACATCAATAAATATTGTTTCTGCGTTTCTCTCCAAGCGGAATATCAGATGCACGAAACCGCGCCACCGGATAACAAGTGGCTGAACATGAAAATAGCCCTTTGTTTCGTCTCGTTGAGGTGGCGTGTTAATCATGAGCATCGTAATTCGGTCAATTACTCTAATAAAACGGTTTGATGTTTGAAGACTTCCATCGAAACAAAAAATACTCAAATGTCTCTGAGGGCGTCGGAGAAAAGTAAGACCACCCTCGAAACGAAATTGACCTCACACTCTTCATAAGAAGGGTAGCTACGAGGAATGCCCATAGATTAAACAAACCTTTCAGTTAATAATTTTATATTTCATCATTCTAAGGACAGTTGTTATTGTTAACATCTAGAATTTATTGTCACAAACTTGCTCAGGTACATTGGACATAATACCGAAGAGAACCATCATCTAATAGTAGCGCTTATCCTCTGTGTCACTGTTTATGAAGATAGGAGGTCACTTTCGTCTTCGAGGGGTGTGGCTCTTCTGAGATCCTCAAGGAACATATTGCCACTTTTCGTTTGGGAAGTCTTTCCAAACATCAGAAACGTTATATGTAATATCAAGCGGAATAACCATCTAGCTGAGTGATTAATCATGAGCCCACCACCTGATAGGAGGCGAAAAAATGTAAATGTCCATGTTCCAGCCCTTCTGTTGTGGGCTCGCCTCTTTGATAATCTTCTCGCCTTTGAAGAAGAAACGAGAAAGAATATCATTGATGTTTTGTTCAAATAATTTATCATTTTTCCATATAACGTAATTAGGACATCATTACGACAAGATCCTTAAACGTAGAATGCATGCGTATAGTATATGTTGGCAATAGGTGGCGTACTGTGGGTCAACTCATGGGTGAGGGGGGGAAGGGCACT
>JZLH01S0632329.1:27635-37772 GCA_001188425.1 Eucidaris tribuloides | reverse complement strand
GACACAATCTTTAACTGTTTTAATACCATCTTTAATATATGAGGAAAACAAATAACAGAAAAGTACATTGAATTCAAATAACAGAAAGTACATTGAATTGTCCCAATTTCAAAATATCAAAGTTATCTTTCCCAATAACCTGTGTGAACAATTCAGGAGTTTAGTATTCACCATAATGCCTTGCTTGCATTGCGCAGAACAGTTAGCTCCTTATTATTACGACGTTTCTCATACAGCGAAATTGGGGCAAAAAATGACAAAAATGTAATACTGGATTAAATTAAGCGAGAAATTCGTAAGATTTCTAGGATTTCACATTTTCGTGTTCACAACAAATATACCCTTTTTAGAAAATATCGAGTACATCATCAACAAAAAGGACCCTTTAAAAAAAAAATTGCGTACATTTATGTTCGCGAACATACTTCCACAATACACCCTTTTTCGCGAAAAAAGGAACGATCATGCATACACATGGTCAATATGAGTGACACCACCCAGGCCCGTTTCCTCCCATAGACTTACTGTGTGTGGATCTAGGCTATTTTTTACTCGCCTTGAGTACTAATTGTTTATTCATTCATATCTTGCCCATGGCAGCATAAATTTCCAAACTTTTGTATTCTAGGGTGTTTACTTGTCCATTCAAACACTACTATGTAGCTCAGATAGCAAAGTTTGACAATTTTTTAATTTGAAGCTCCACAATGTTAGCCATTACTTGAAACACACCTACCCCATCAGGACCTTGATTTATTGTCATAATAAAAAAATATAAACATAAATAATTCTGAATTTAAAAGAATGAAATAAATAGAAAACAAAATACATGTACATGTAAATAATAACAATAAAATCATAAGAGGTTCAACTGCTTATGAATATGAATTTTGAATTGAAAATTTAGCACAAATCAAGGTGCATTCTCTCCACTTGGATAAACATTTATACCATCAGTGAGTATTTAATTGCAGTACTTTACTTTATTGCTAAGTGGATAGATCTGCATAATACCCCTTTAATTAAGCAACTGTTGTTGTCAACTAAATCAGAATGCTAGTAATTTGGTTATGCATACTATACCTATGAACAAAATTGCATAGGGCAGAATACTAGATTAGTATTACATAATATCAATTAAGAAAATATTGGGGCGTACATACATGTACACCCAACCACGACATAAGAGTACACTACACTTATTACATACAATTTAAATACACTCGTATACTGTTGAAGCAAGCACAGAGTACTAGTATGTGTGCATGCCAGCAAATATAGAGCTCATTGTACAATGTTGTGATTGTGTATGAACACTTGAGATGATGGGGACAGAAACATATGTCTGCAACGTTGACACGTTCCCAGATGATTGATTTCTAGATATAATACAAGCGCATGAATTAAAACATAATAAAGCTCTTGCTGTGTGCTTGAGAGACATACTCATTGAAATCAACCACAAATGATGGTGTGTATAGTATGCAGTACAGGTGTTTGTATGTGTGTGTGTGTGTGTGTGTGTTTGTAAATGAAATCAAATAGAGACGTCACGTATGACACTCCACATTCAGACCGGGGACCATCTGGAAAACAGGGACAGTCCGCATTTCTAGACTTAGTGCAAACGACTGCAAATTTGAAAAGTGATTGTATGCTCGCATCATCATTTTTTTATTTTTACTGTGCACAAAAAAAAAATTGTCCCCGATTATGTTAACAATATCACACACAAAATTTTGGTTGGAATGAAGTGCGTCTGCAATTGGCGATTGAATATCACACACACGTTCTCATATGCATGGCAGTAATCAATTAAAAATCACGTCCCTGATTGATGGTGAAAATATACATGTGTGTGTGTGTGTGTGTGTATCATGTGAGAGTGAACGACTGTGTGTTGCACATACAAACTTCATACTTAAAATTCACCCAAAAAATGATTACAACAGTCTTTCATGACCTCCAGGTTTTGCTACTAGAGTCATACAACAATGTTAAACTTGAATTACAATCGAAAGACTACTCGCATCACTTTCTGTCACATCTGAAAGTGAAATGTGTGGATGTCATGGACTAACAATGACAAATCAAATTGAATCCCACAGTGCAGAGATTTAGTGAGGCCATGAGGTCATCGTGATCATGTAGTAATAACAGACGACAAGCAGCACGTGCTTGCAAGGCAGGCTTGAAGCGACGACACGATTTACCTACAAGATCGTGGCTTGTCTTTTTAAGATGTTTTGCCAAACTAGCTTGGCTAGAAGATTCAAATGGCATTGAAATTTCAGGGGAATAAACTGTCTGGTCCAATATCTATATTGTACCAGAATCAGATGATTGCCAGATTTACTAACTGATAATTGACACTAGTGGCGTCGTCGACAGAAGGCCTGTCGGAAAGCTTGTCGAGATAACAGTATTTTGACTGAAAGACGATATATCGACAGAGATTTGATCTTACCGACAACAACACACAGGGTATCAAAGTACTAAATCAGGACCTAACGATGTCATCTCCGCAACCAGTCACTTCTCAAAGCAAGCATTTTTTTCTTTCTCACACTTGCAGAAGGTTATAGAAACTGAGAACCATTGTTCTGAGTGTAATCTACACCATAAGAATCTTGGTTCCCGGAAATTGACCATGTGGTCAAGCCCAAAGTTCCACTGCTGCTTTCAATAGCGATGTCAGTTATCACTGGGGCCCCCTGGCAGGCTGATTATCCCCTGTAGTATGTAGCCACAATACAGGTGTATTTAAACATGAATAGGTACGGTGGTGTAAGACTGCATTATGAATGTACCAATTAATCAGACCATTGTTGTGTCGACAGCTGTGTCTGTCGGCTTAATATTTGAGGTGACATGTCGGAAGAGAAATTTCTATTTGACGACGGCCCTAATTGACACAACAAACCCAAACAGACAAATGTGCAAAGTCGGGATTCAATGTAATCACAGCATGAAAGGTGGTGACATGATTGGGGGAAGTCAAATTTTGTCAAAAATGCCTCAAGAATGAAATGAAATGAAACAGACATGTAGGGCCTTTACACTGGATGGATTTGTCTTGAATTTGTTTCCTTGAGGACAAATAAGATATCGTTCATCAGTATCAAATTTCAGTATGACCCTGATAAAATTGAACTAGAAAGATACATAATCTAAATGCAATGTTCAGCAATTTCTAATTGTTCTGTAACAAAGAGAAAATGTATAACCATGACATTTTCACAGCAGAAACCTTGAATAGAATACTTTATTTTTGTATCATTGTGTCCTAAATTGAGTACTTCTTCCAGTCTTGCCATTTTCCTTTAAAGGTATTGGCTAACATTTACCACAGTTAAAAAAATCTGAGCCGCATGATTCCCCATGCTACCAGTGTCTGTAATGAAGTCTAAAAATGAAGCCCTGAAAAAATTGTATTTCAAAATGATTATTTAGTGCTTTAAAAAAGTGAAAATCGTAAGTTGACCAGATTCATTTGCCCATTTCCTCCCATAGACTTACTGTGTGTACACCTAGGTTAATAAAACTCGCCCCAAGTTTTATTGTTTATTCATATAACTTGCCATTGGTAGTGTAACTTTCCAAACTGTTGTATTCTAGGGTGTTTATTTGTCCATTTGTACACTACTATGTAGCTCAAATATCAAAGTTTGACAATTTTTTACATTGAAGCTCCGCAATGTTAGCTTATCACTTTAAAGCCCAAGTTTAGTTTTGGGGAAAATCTCGGGGTACCGAAAAATTCCGGGGGTCCCCCCTCCCTCCCCCCCCCTCCCCTCCCGAGATTTTTCATTAATTAATTGAAAAAAAAAACGAAAGACATTCAGAATCTGTTATTGGTGTGATATGACCTTTGGGCAGAAAGCTTTCAAATAGACAAAAAATCCCCAAAAGTAAACTTGGACTTTAAAGGTAAATGACATGATTGGGGCGGTAGTCCTCAGCTTGGGCTGAAACTACATGTACTCTAGAATCAAGTAAACTATGGATTCTCCTGTGAAAATCTTGTGGTCAAACGTTGACTCATTCTAAAATAACTAGTGCCAATATCCCTCGTGGTAGGCAAACCTGCTGTGTGGCTCTCTATGGGTCCTGTTTTTATCGTGCCCCAATAGAATTAATATTCATGCTTGATTCTCCTTTACAATTAGAGACAAATCCTTCCAGCTGGGATATCCACTCCAGCTAGTGTATAGTTGGTATATATTTCAACTCATTTGGTTCTTGAGGCATTTTCAAGTGTTCCCAATCATGTTACCAACCTTTAATGTATGCCAACTCATGTCTGCAGCAAGAACATACTACACGCCCAAGTTGATGAGATGATCAGACTTTATAAATTTCCATATAATCAGTGCAATGTACATTACAGCTCGTTAGCTCCACTGGTGAAGCTATGACCAGTTGTGCAGCATGTGTGCATTGCTATTGTCTTACTGTTGTCTAACTGTATCTTTTACATTGAATGGTTGGCCTCGATCTCAAATCTGCAGATGTGTACATTTGTTTAATCTCAGATAAAACACTGTACAGTACATTTGCAATGTATGTCCTTGGAGAGTGAGGCACACCCAGGCTTGCTTTCAGGAGACAATGTGTGATCATGGTATACAATACATTCACATACACACAGAATACTGTAACTTTACATGGAATATTTCACAGAGTTAACGCATACTTGCCAACCCTGAAAACCAAGAAATAGGAACACATTATTCACAAAATTTAAAAAATAGGAACATTCCTGAATTTCTTATACATTACTACAGACAAATTTGGACAAAAATAGGAACAAAGGGGTTAAAATTGTTCTTTTCTTTCTCCAAAAATAGGAATATTCCTATTTAATAGGAGCAGTTGGCAGGTATGAGTTAACGTTTTCGCACATTTTATGCTAACAGATGCTAGCTCAAAAACAAATATGTGCAACTATTTTTGCAATTAATTTCAATTCCTTCCCGACTAAGGATTCACACAAGATTAATGTAAAGACATTACACATGAACATTACAGATATGACATCCCCCCCCCCAAAAAAAAAATAGTTCTACTGTTCTGATAATAAAAAAAAAAAAACATGAATTATTATATTGACAAAATATACTCAAAAACTGGCAAGTATGAGAAGAGAAGTCTTTATTACTCAAGCTACTGAAAATTTTGAATCCTTGAATTGTAAAAATCTTGTATACAGTGTAAGTTAAAAATATTAATTTTTAAAGGTAAATGATCTTGGGGGTAGTCCTCAACTTGAGGTGAAACTATTCTAGACTCAAGTACATGTACATGTAAACTGTGCAAGGATTGTACTGTGAAAATTTGGTTGGTAGTCAAGAGTTGACTCGTTCTACATACTAACATAACTTCCATCTCAATATGACAGACCAATCTGTTTGTGTAGGGTTCTATGGAATGTATTGTTATCGGGACTCCGAGAGAAACAAAATTGCCTAGTACATCTTGATTCGGCTTAAGAAACAAAGATTCAAGATGCCTCCAAGCCTGCAAGGAGATACACTCCAGCCTAGTGTATCCATTGATGATATCTCTCAACAGTTATGGTTAAAGAGGCAATGTTTGGTTTTAACCCAATCGTGTTTCACGCTCTTTAATCAACTGTTAAAAAAGGCTATAAGTTTGATCGCAGCCATGAATTATAATTATATCCGTAATGATTAAATAACTGGATAGTAGAATGATTGTTCAGCCCTCATTGTTTGTTCCTCATCTCCCCCTGGGTGGGGGGGGGGTTGGTGGGGTTAAAATATTAGTGTTTTTGACAGTTGCATGTACTCTTTGTGGTAAAAAGTTGCCAATTGGGTGCGCCATGACACGTTACATGTAGTGCGTCATGCCTGTCTCCGAGGCCCAGATTGACGGGCAACGAGATGACTGACTTTGACCTCTCTGACAACAAGCGAAACCACATCCACCATTAAATTTTATGTCGAAATCTCAGTTATTTCAAGTATTCTCTTGCGAAGGAGACATAAGTCTCAGGATGACAGACAGAGTCTGTACAAAATATAAGCCTGTGCCAGTGTATGTTGTAAGGCTTGGGCCAACAAACCTCAGATGTGAAAAACACCAAGTAGTATAATGAAGACCAGCTGACAGGGTGTAAAAATTGTCTCATTATGTTATGTTTGGATCTAAAATACACACATTTACAGTACACAACCACACAACACCACACACACACACAGGTCAGCCACGACAAACACAAACTGAATATTGGTGTAGTGGTCTCATAAACTCAAGAGTGTATGTACGCTCACCCCATCGCCCCCCCCTTTAAATAAAATATAAAATTATATAGGAAACAAAAAATACAGCTGAGTAAAAGGAAATTTGAGTAGAATCATTAAAGTGACAAGGCTAATCATTGTGAGCTTCCATTTAAAAATTGTCAAACTTTGATATCTGAGCTAACAAGTAGTGTCAATAGGACAAATAAAACCGATAGAATACAAAAGTTTGGAAAGTTACACTGCAAAGCAAGTATACATGAATAAAGCAAATATAAACTTGGGCGGAGTTTATTAACCTAGGTGTACACACAGTAAGTCTATGGAAGAAATGGGCAAGCGAATGATGGTCAACTTGACGCTTTTCAATTTTTTAAAGCATATATCATTTTGAAATCAATTTTTTCAGTGCTTCAATTTTTAGACCTCATCAAAGACACTGGTAGCATTGGGGAATTCTATGTGGCTCAGATTTTTTTTAACTGTGGGTAAATGTTAGCCAATACCTGTTAAAGTCATAGTAGTTGTGGTCGATCAGAAAATATTTTCATCCATCATTTCACAAAGTATTCTAATGTCAACCCCAGACATCGAAAACATCATGTCAACCTACTACAATCTACAAATTGTTTACACAAATTATGTTAAATTATAGAGAAATCTAGACAGTAATGTAACATTACCTATGGGAAATCTGGGGTCCCTCCTCCTACCAAGATTTTACATTTCAGTATTTCTAAAAATGGAAGAGTTTCCCAGAGCAAGCAAATTTTCAGGGCATTGATATGATCTTATAGGGGTAATATAGCAAAACAAAAGGCAAAGAATTTCATTTTTTACGCAAATTTTACCAAAACTAAACTTGGGCTTTAACATTCCCTAATCTTGTATGCCAATGTGACAAGCAGCCACTGGTAATTACGATATACCAAGACTCAAAACCAAAAGTTGTAATGTTACACACTGCAGCAGTGTGTAATGACAAGGGTGATACATGTTAAACAGTCGGCCTTGAGGTAAAATAGGGTGCTGTAATGAATTAGGCTATACAATTACAACATGGTATCTGTTTGTAAATTACTGTGAAAGTAAATGAAGACTGCATGAATATTCAAAGGCACAAGTTTCTGTTGGCCAAGAACTAAAAGAACCAACAACACGACTAGACGGTACAAAATATAAACAACAAAGGCCAGAGTAGAAGACATGGTGTTCTCAAATTAGAGTGAAGAGGGTATCGAATCAACAAAAAATCAGGAAAAAGTATACTTTTAACAACGGCAGGCTTACTTGAATTTTGTTTATCTTCAGATTTTATTACTTGTATATGGTCTCTGAGACTGAGAAAGATCGAACAGATAAGCTACTTGTTTAGGGTCTCATTTGGACAGTCCAACACGTGCATCGGTGTACACGCTTATATATACAGTAACCCCCCCCCAAAAAAAAATGAATAATCTACTGTTAAATGTGTAAAAAGCTTGTGTTCATTTTATAGGGGACATGGGGGTGTTTGGGGTGTTCAAGGGTGTTTTACTTTACAGGTGTCAAAAAGGGGGTGTTTGAAAATTGTTGTGGATACTTTATCAAACAAAATATGAAAAAATTTGTCAACTCCAACCTCTCTCCCCCCCCCCCCCCGCCGGGGTTCGCTCTCCACACGGCGTGTCTCCCACCTGTGTTCGCAACAACCTCAGAAATGCACTCTAAACGTGCGTAACCTATATAAGCCAAATTTGGCAAACCCAAATGGCGTAACATCAGAAAAGCTACCGCTAATGGCGTGACTCCCGAGGAAACCAGCTATATTCTGATACCCTAAAGTGGCGTAACATGAATCCAACTCATTTGATACCACCCAAGGTCCTTGCTCATCTAAAACACTAATTGTTACATTGCGCAATCCCGAAGAGGTTCACTTAACAATTTCATAAATAATTCTCCTAATTATCAAATGTTCTTGTTGGAGATGTTTAGAACAAAAAATTTACACCCCTAAATGGCGTAATCACATAGCCAGTACCAAATTAAATTAGTATCCCTAAATGGCGTGACATGTGAAGAACAAGGCTACCCTAAGTGGCAATGGCCAGCGAACGGTGCTGAAAAAAAGCTACCCTTTTTCAAAGACGTCAAGACGCCCGAGGGCTAGAAAAGGGACCCTACGACGCTTTCTGGACGTCGGTTACGTAGCAGGCTGTGTAGAGAGCGACCCCCGGGCTCTCCCGACTTAACAAAGGAGCTGGGCTGACCGGGAAAAAATTTGAACAGCCTCAGAAAATTGTTAATTGGCTGCGGATGACCCCCCTTTGCAAAATCCTGCATACTTAGCCTATTGCTTGTGTTGGGATTTGAAGTGATCAAAGAAAAAACCATAATTTTTGGAAGGTTATGCATGCAGCTACAAATTAGTCATTTCTGACACCATAACTAGATTGTAGCCCAGCACTAAACTTAGCTAATTATGATTATGAATATCCAAGCTGGAAATGAATTTTCAAAGTAATTTAACTGCGCCATATATTCCTTTTATTTCTTGCCATGAATAAATGGTACCTATTTTTTTTTTGGCATTGTGCACGTCCATGCACCTTCTGCAAATAAGAAATAAAGAAAACCACAAATTTCCCTCATTCCATGAATAGGGTCTTTTTATCATGGCATCTGTTCGTCACACCCACCCACGCACACGGCGCTAGGCCACACTGCCCGCCGTCAACCGGACGTGCAAATGGTCTCATACGTTCTAGGGCCTTGGCGTGTATGAACCTTCCGTACGCCCCCACGCCACGCGCTTGAACAACATCTCAAGGTCAAAAGTCATCATTTTGAGCGCTGAAAGTTGATGAACTGCAGGTCAGTTTAATTCACTATATTTCTACCATAATCCAGAGATTAATCCAGAATAATCCAGGTACCTAAAATTGTGAAGTGATATTAATTTTTTACCTCCGTTCCGTCCTTTGTATGCGTCCGTCTTCCTTCATTTGTGATACTGCCAGTCACTTTGACTCGCTCCGTCCCCATTGTTCCGCCGTCATCAACTGGAGATCCCACACTTTCGTTATCTGTCGTCAAGTCATACGATGTTTTCCTTCGAAAATCGATCCCCATGCTGAAATATTTTCTTTCACAAAATAACGTTACAAGACGCAGTAAATGTTTCCACATATTAACACGAGACAGCCAACGAATGTCCAATACAGGCCCTATGGATGTTTCGCACGTGTAAACAATTCCGTGCGTGAAAAGTATTTCGCTTTATAGCGTTGCATGCACGCGATAACCTCCACCACTCTTACTTAAAGTTTTTGCAAAGAATCGCTCGAAGCAACAAACAGTCAGTCAAGATCAAGCGTCTCATTTCACCACAGATTCGCACGTTGTTTACTAATTCCCTAAAGGCCACTGCTTGTTAACAGGATCCAGTGGTGATGCTTTAAATTCCTTCCAACAGAGCAAAATTAAACGTTTCCTTCCTAGCGTGTTTAAATTAGCAAACATTGATCAGCCGCACACCACGTACACACACACTTCGACATGCGGACCATACGATACGACAGAGCTACCCGCAGCGGTAGATACTTAAAAGAGTTTCCTCGTGTCCTTGACCTATCAATTATTACACTGATACGATAAAAATTTTACACAACCTCTGTGATAAGGTTCATTTGTTAATTCAAAGATACTAAACAGAGAGATATCATCTTTCGCCTTTCCACCGTGACAAGAACACTGATTGGGTCATTCTTAGCCGCGCTTTAGTATTCGATTCCCATAAGTCTGAATTCTAATCGTAGTAAAAATTGATTGACACTGGCTTGCTGGCTCCTGTTGTATTCCAAACCGATGTCCCAGGTGCAAGTGAATT